>JBCEWC010012039.1:0-10355 GCA_038996855.1 Solanum aculeatissimum
CTCAGCAATAGTGTCCCTGCCCATGATGAACTAAAATTATTGGGGTCTCCAAATTTGATATAATCAACGTGTTTTTTTATACTTTTTTTAAAATTATAATTTTATAAAATATATAAGTTTTATATCTAAATTAACTTTCAAATTTAAAATGTGCTTAATAAATTAGAAACAAATTTAAGTAATAAATAGTGATAATGAGATGAGAAATAAAAAAGATGCAGTAATTAATTTTGTGCAGGTCTTTTAGGCATAATATTTTTTTCAAGAAAAGAATAAAATATCTAAATAGTCATTTAACCATTTATGCCAAAAATATTAAATAGATACATAACATATGTAAAATGTGTATAATTTATAATTTTTTATATATTTTACTAAAGCTATCTATGTAAATTCTCCACGGATTTGCAATTTGCATATTTTTAAAATTATTGTTTGGAATATATATATGTGTGACAAGAATCGTGCATTGTACGTGTGTTGCACGTCCTCAATATATATATATATATTTTTCAATTTATGTTATCGAGATAAAATTTGAAAAGTCAATAATTTTCATATGATATTTAGATATTTTAAGTTGTTATTTATTTGAATTATATTTTTTTTAAAGTAATTTTCAAATAATACATATTAATAATTTCTGGCCATATAAGGTTCGAGACGGACAAAATGGAACCTTGCAAGAGAGAGACAGAAGTGAACGAACTCCTAAGTGTCAATTTTGGGTTGATTACGCACATGCGTTGCTAATCGGTCAACAATGGCGGAGATTCAGAACGAGTTACATACGAACCACCTATCCTATTGGCTCCTCTGCTCCGACGTTAACGTCGATCGTCGAAATAGAGTTCACCGTTGCTCCGGCCATGTTTTGTTCTTCTTCATTCACACTGAACTTTTAGGTATTGTCCTTTATAATGAGTCAAAAACAGTTTTACTGTAAATTTATTGTCACGTTACTTTATATTGAGTTTTCTATTTTTTTAAATAATTTTTTTATAAGTTCTATAATATGATAGTAATTTTGATTTATAATGCTTTTATACAATTGAAGAGTTAAGACTTTTTTGAAAAGTTGTGATTTTTTTGAAGGATTGTGATTTTTATGAAGAATTACGACTTTTTAGAAGGATTATAATTTTTTCGATTAGACGTAATAAGCACATATTCATGATGCTATCTTTATGATTTCAAGTTTTTTAGTTTATTTTTTGGATCATTTATTTATTGATTGATTTTGCAAGATATATGTCATTGCAGAAGATTGCATTTTTGTTGGAACTGTCTCCTCATCAAAAAGTATTTAGAACGCTTCTTAGCTATCACAAAGAGGGAAATGTTGATCAATTGATCTGGAAAGACAATCCTTCGGTAGCCTCGAGCGTCAACTTTCTAAATAATGTTTTGTTAGATGAAATGCAAATATTTTGGGATAATATTTTCTTTCTTTATTCACCAATTTAAAAAAAAAGAGTAAATTCCACTTGTTTTTCATGAATTTTTTTTTGTACCAAACACACCCTTGATCTTGTTCAGATCACACTTTTTTTAATTGAAAGTCTACCAAAAAAGAAAAAAAGAAAAAACATAACAATAGAAATTACAAAAATAACATATAAAAAGATTCGAGAAGAAAAAAAAAGTACCTTGAAAGTAATAGACAAAGGTGAACGAACTCGTGAGTGTCAATTTTGGGTTGATTACTTATATATGTTGCTAATCGATTAGCAATAACAAAGATTTGAAATGATATGCTTGTCTTGTAGATTCTTCTGTCAATTCCAACGTTAACATCAGTTGTCGCTCTAGAACTCACCAACGCTCTATTTCGCATCTTCTTTCTTCACTCACTTAACTTTTTGATTTTGACCTTATTGAATCAATATAATTTCACAAAAATAATGTTGCTCACTACTCTGACCCAATTTTATCCCCAACTTTTATTATTTCAAAATTCTATTTTTATATGCTAATACTTTTAATGATCAATTATAGTAATTTATTTTTTAAAAATATAATTTTATAAAATATATAAATTTTATATCTAATTAACTTTCAAAATTTAAAATGTGCTTAATAAATTAAAACAAATTTAAGTAATAAATAGTGATAATGAGGCAAGAAATAAAAAAAAATGCAATAATTAATTTATGCATGTCTTTTAGGCATAAACAAGGGGGTAAGTATATAGTATCTTTTTCAAGAAAAGTATAAAATATCCATTTATGCTAAAAATATTAAATAGATACATAACATGTGTAAAATGTGTATAATTTATAATTTTATATATATTGACTAAGCTATTTATGTAAATTCTCCACAAATTTGTAATTTGCATACTTTTAAAATTATTGTTTGAAATATATATATATATTAGTGACAAAAATTGTGCATTGCATGTGTGTTGTACGTGCTCAGTATATATTATTTTTTTCTCAATTTATGTTACCGAGAGTCAATAATTTTAATATGATTCTTAGATATTTTAAATTGTTATTTATTTGATTTATTTTATTTTTTAAATAGTTTTCAAATAATACATATTAATAATTTCTGGCCAAATAAGGTTCGAGAGACAGAGGTGTACGAACTCCTAAGTGTCAATTTTAGGTTGATACACACATGTGTTGCTAATCGGTCAACAATGACGGAGATTCGGAACGAGTTTACATACGAAACGCCTGGCCTATGGGCTCCTCTGTCTGCTCCCATGTTTCGCTCTTCTTCTTTCACATTGAACTTTTAGGTATTGTCCTTTATAATGAGTCAAAAACAGTTTCACTGTAAATTTACTATCACCTTGTTTTATATCGAGTTTTTTCTTTTTTTTTTTTAATTTTTTTTTACAAGTTCTATAATATGATAGTAATTTTGATTTATAATGCTTTAATTCAATAGAAGAGTTGTGATTTTTATGAAGAATTGTGACCTTTTAGATTGATTATAACTTTTTCGACATATTCATGATGCTACCTTTATGATTTCAAACTTTTTAGTTTATTTTTTGGATTATTTATTGATTGATTTCGCAAGATATATATCGTTGCAAAAGATTGTATTTTTGTTGGACTGTCTCCTCGTCAAAAAGTATTTAGAACTCTTCTCAACTATCACAAAGAGGGAAATGTTGATCAATCAATTTGGAAAGACAATATTGGTGAGAGTTTTTCATCACATCCTATCGGATTATTGTTTGGAATATATATATATACTAGTGATAAAAATCGTGCATTATACGTGCATTGCACCGGCTCAATATACATATATTTTTCCAATTTATGTTACCCACATAGAATGCCCTTACTTTTTAAAACTAAATGTCAAGTACCATGGTGGAGCAAGTCCACAATGCGAACTTGTCACACTTCAATTCATTTTTTGACAGAAAACCTAAAACGCTTTCAAAAACTGTTTTTTATAAAATAACACATAAATCGCATTTGTAAAATGCATTTTATGTGTAATTTACATAAATTACATTTGTCAGTGTGTTTTATGAACAAAACTCAAAATTGAACTATCGGGGTAGGTCCGTGACGTGGACCTGTCACTTACCCTTCTTGCTCCAAAAAATTATCTTTTAATCCGGTTGGTCTATAATTCAACCAAACCACTTTCCTTGTATAATTTTTTGCCCTGATCGATATTCCAGACTTATATTTGACAAAAAAATTTGAAAAGATGCATTATGCGAGTACTCTTTTGTCTAGGAGTATTTTGATGTTTTCTAGGGTGTAACACTTTGAATTTAAGCTCTAAAAATATAATCGTCTTTAATATGAAATATTACCTCTCAAAACAACATTTTCTAACATAAATCTAAATTAATAAGACTTCAAATCAAATATTACATATCAAGTAATATTCAATATATTATAATTTTTTGTATAAACTTATTGTGTTCATAAAATTATAGACTAACATAATATTTATAATAATTTTAGTTCACTTTTATATACTCATAAATATTTTGTATAAAAACAAAATACTAAATTCAGGTGAATTCACACATTGATTTCTAGAATACTAGAATGAGAGTTTATACTAACCCCTTTCATCGATTTTTTTTCTCGATATATAAATAAAATCTTTTATATATATATTTTTTTCTTAATCCATCTTGACTTAATGCTAATTTACAATAAAGTCATGATAACAATATATTAGGACGACTAATTACAAGTGCTTCTATTTTTCTTTTTTAAGGTCTAAATAATCGGCTATAACAAGTCTAAATATTTATTATTATTTTTATTTAATTCTGCTTTAATTTTTTTTTTCAACTCGAGTTTTTATCAAAAATAATTTTTTTATCCACAAAAAGTTAAAGTTTACGTATATCTAACTTTTTTCCGACGTTATTTATGTGACTACGCTGAATATGTTATTTTGATTTTTATTTATTATTTTTCTTATTTTGCATATGTTCATTTATTATTATTATTGGAGTCATAGTATTACAATTTTGACAATTAAAAGATTAAAATGTTATCCTAGTTTATAGCACACCACCTAGAATTTTCAAACCTCTTAAGTCTTAATTTTTTTTTAAATTTTAATTATATCACAAGTCTGTTAACAGTAATTAATTAGTCTATTTCTTGTCCATGTTTTAAAGAAGTTAATTAATTAATTCCAATTTTATGGGCAGAAACAAATTAAATTAATTGGAAAAAAAAGTACAAGACTGGGCACATACTAGTCTTGATGTATGTGATCAAAGTATATATCTAGTTTGATAACAAATATTATAGAGAAAAAATAAATTTAATTATGAATTTATAAAAAGATAAATAATTCACTAATTTTGATTAATTATTTATTTATACAGGTCTTATATATAGAGATTCTAACACTAATTAGAACTCATGGTAAATTACAATTTTTCGTAGCGACGGTAGGTATGTTCTTGATTCAAATAAAGAAGAAGTAGAAGTCTATCAAATAACGAAACAGATTTAAGATTCTTTCCATGGCTAGAAGTCTTTATTTTATACTTCTTTCCATATATTTTAAAAGTCAATATTATAAATATAATTAAATAAGATGATTTTAATAATATTATATTTAAATCCCTCATTTTAATAATATAATGAGTAGAAGCTTCTATGACTATATATTTTTTTAATTTATTAATTAACATAAAAAATAAAAAATAAAATTCAACACAACAACATCACGTGGTCCACACCAAGTCAATTATTCAAAGCCGTGCTAATGCGGTAAATATAATTATAATTAATTTATACTAAAGTCTTGTACCAAAAAATCTTTTATATAAATTCATTATTTCATAACATAATATCAATTAATAATTAATAAAATCTCTAAAAATGTCTCCACCACAATCTCCAAATTCATCTGTTCGTCCATTGGCCCCTTCTTCCCACCGTATACACGTCGAAAACGAAGAAGGCGTTAATTACACATCCGCGTCCAGAACAGAGTTAGCCAAAAAACGACGTCGTAAGAGGTGTATCAAATGTTGTGGTTGTTGTGGAGTCACGACGATAATCATAGGTATCGTTATCTTGATCCTCGCGCTCACTGTTTTCAAGGTGAAGGATCCGACGATCGCGATAAATTCGATAAGGTTTGAAGGGTTGAGTGCCCTCACTAGTAGTTCCAATCTTCAAACAAACATGAATATTACGGTTTCTGCGGGTATTTCTATTAAAAATCCTAACGCGGTTTCGTTTAAATTCAAGGCTACGACCGCTGATTTGAGTTACAGTGATAGAGTCATCGCGAAAGCGATTTTGCCACGAGGGTCAGCTAGGGCTCGAAGGACGTTCAAGATGAACGTGAATGTGACGGTTATGGTTGAGCAATTAGTCGGAATTCCCCGGTTAACCAGCGATTTGATAGCCGGGGAATTGCCGGTAAGTATGTCTACAAATATTAATGGAAAGGTTAATTTGGGTTTGTTTAAGAAGAGTGTTGGTATAAGGATGAATTGTAATATGGTGGTAGATTTAAGAAGTCAAGATGTTAAGGATATTGATTGCGAGAGGAAAGTTTCTTTGTAGTTACTGAGCCTGAACGTTGAATTTTGAACTCTGAACTCTGAATTCGGGATCTTGAACCCTGAATTTGAACCCCGAGTGATTTTGATTTTGATTATGAAGAGTTCATTTTTGGAATTCGAACTTGTGACACTATAGTTTGAGTTATGACTTTTTGGCTATTATATATGGATGGGATACTTGAGTTTATTAGTTAATATTGAGTATTATATGGTACGTGATATACTTAGTTGAGATTATAATAGACGTGATATATGTAATTACGATTTTATTTTTTTGTATGCTATGTACTTGGATTAATTAATCAAATGCTTTCTAGTTAGAAAATACACCAAATTATAACTTCCATTATTATATATCAACATCATTTTTGTTGTATAAATATACATTCAAAGATAAAAGATATTAATGTTATTTGAAAGTCATGTCAGTTTAGGCACCAATGTAGTGTCATAGCGGTGTTAGCTATGTTTGACTAACGAAATAAATCATGTAATTAATTGGGTATTATATTGATGAGATGAATTTCAAATTGTTGAGTCGACATATTTTTCTGCTTGTTTTGAGAGCTTGAAATGAAAAATAAGTGATATCGAGATGTCCGACTTATAAAGATGCAGAAATTCCAATCATCCCACTATATTTATTAGCTTCCTTATTTGAGGAATTATTTCACAATAAGAAATAAAAATCCTATTCTTTTACAGAATTATAGGTTCTTTTATCAATTTTTTTATAATGGTTTTTAGAAAAAGTCGTCTTTTATATTTTGATTTTTATAAATTAACTGAGATTTATTTCATAACTTGTCAGGATGGCCGAGTGGTCTAAGGCGCCAGACTCAAGTTCTGGTCTTCGAAAGAGGGCGTGGGTTCAAATCCCACTTCTGACAATTTTTTTTTCCGGTGTAGTCATATAGTATCTGATATTTTCTAGCCACCGAAAAAACATTTCATATTTATAATTTTTCATTTCTCAGGACTTGAACATAGAACCAGTAATTATAGATCTTATTCATCCTCCATACCTTTGGACAGTTGTGAGTTTTTTCATTTTTTGAAACTTTTATACGCAAGTTCTTGATAATTACTACTAGTTATTTTTTATTTTTTGGGGGTATAATTACCTAGTACCAAGAGGACTAATCCAAATTCTCGTCGCAAAAACTCAACTAACGAGGAAAATACTCTCTATCAACCAAAACTTGAACTAAGACCTCCATTTAAGCGTGAATAAATCTCATTCATTCCATCGTACCCCTTAGTTATTTTAACTTAAACCCAAAACCTATAATTAAGTGTGAAAATATCTAAATGGTTGTGAATTTATGATGATTACTACTCCATATAGATATTATATTTTAAAAAATGTCTTTTAAAAGTAAAAATATTTTCACAAAATTGAGAAAAATAACATCATTACCTATGAACTAATGTAATTTCCCTTACAAATATCAAAATCCTTTTAACATATGCAAAACATTAAAGGCACTCTGCATTTCAGTTCTTCACTATAAGAAGCATTGGAATGGTGACCTTAGCTAAATGGAGCGACATGAACAATGAGGATTCAAAACGCCGACCCCAACCTGTCTGGGATTGAGTCATAGTTGTTGTATGCCCTCAACTGGTGTCCCCGAGTTCTTCTAAGTTGAACGAATGCAGCCATGTCATGAATTCGCACTAATCATCACTGTGTTCTACTGTATGTTGTGGTTCCCTTTAGCTGAGCTTGTGCATTGAAGATGTGATTGATAATGAGGGATTCTGGAAAGCAAAACGACTAGGCAATGTCGCTACTGTCTCCTTTCGAATTTTTACTTTTTTTCTTGGTCTTCAGTTTCTTGCTTCCGCTGTGTTCTTTTGATGCCTTCTTGCGTTTAACAGCCTTCCCTTCCTCTTCTTCCGTCTGCAATGCTTCATCTGTATCTTGTTGCTGAGGTACCTGAGCTTCTGAGCAAGCATAACGACAACTCTACTTGTTAGGATAGCTGGGCGTAAAACAAAAAAAATAAAGTTGGGCGTAACATGTGGCATGATTCCCCCATTCACGATAAATAATGGAGTAGAGAAGAAAAAAGAATAGGCATTCCATTTCGACAAAAGACCCACACTCAAGTTCCCCTAGCTTTTGGTTTGCTATCCGATCATGATTTTCCTATCCAAAGAGGGAAAGGTATTTTCCTTTTTGGCCGATTGTGGGTGATGATGAATTCGAACCCCTGACACCATGGTTCATAGCCACGTGCTATAATCCTCAAAGATACATGCCCCACCCCGTCTCCACTGAATCTGTTCCCCGAGTACCCTCAAAAAAGGAATGTTTTTCTTTTTTTCATTTTAAAAAGAAAAAATACAAACAAGGAGAAGAAAAGCTTACCTCTTGTAGAGAATTTTGAATCGAAAACAACACTGCTAAGATGCTGCTTCAAGAAAACCTGCATCCACATTTTAGCTTTTAAGTACTCGAGAGTACTCTCTTCTACTGATTTAAGATATATTAAAGACGTGCATTCATCATTCATCAAATTACGTTCAATCACGAATTAGTTAAAGGTTGGCTATATGAAATACAAATCCTTTGTCCATTGTTCACCTATTCCTATGATGGCCCTTGATCTACCATAACCATAATGGAAAAATAAATTCAGATCATCCTCTGTTATTAACAGCCAAAGATTTAGCTTTTAAAAATAAGGAATACTCTGTCCAAATTCATACTTCAGAATTATTTTACTCCACACTCAGGATCCTAAATACTTCTTTTAAATCTACTTTGATATGTGTTACTTAAGCTGAGCAGCCTCTCTACCTCTACAAGGTAGGTTAAGGTCTAGTACATTCTACCCTCCTAGACTCCACCTCTGGAGTTTCACTGGTACGTTGTTTTGTTGTACCCTTGATCCTAAATATATGATGCTAATGATGGGTAAGCAGAACATGCTAAACCTTGGATATCTTTAACCGTACCAGCAATATACAAGAGGGAAGAAATAGATGTGTATGTTAAAAGCACAATAAGCTTTGAACTCAATAATTTTTTATTTTTTTTTATTTGCACCGGGTGTCCGAGTCTCTTAGAGCCCCGACTAATCCCGGGGGTGCACATTAGGCAGAAGGACTAGGTCTAGGAAACACCATATTATGTTAGACAAAACTGTTATCTTCACCAAAAGAAGCAAAAAGGATGTGTTATGAATTTACGATTACATCGGGATTGTTACAAAAGAATATCTAGAAACCTCAACAGCTCCATTTTAATTTCCAAAAGAAGCACAAAGGATGTGTCATGAATTTATGATTACATCGGTATTGTTACAAAAGAATATCTAGAAACCTCAACAGCTCCATTTTTAATTTAGTCTAATGTGGAAGGCTTGGAACTTGTAGTCTATATTTCTATATGGTAGAGCTAGAGCCTTTGACTTTTTAAACTCAGACAGACCTAAGAGTTAATCCAGCACAAAGAGGCATCGGCATGCTTGAGTTTCAGTACAAAATATTGCAATTCACTAAATTTGGAAGAGCAAAAGGAGCAGAGAACCGCCACTCATTTCGAAAGGAAGCAGTTGCTCAGAAATGTAGCTGTCTGTTGAATTTTCTACTCGGTTCTTAAGAGCTGCAGTATAGATAATAACTTACCGCGGACAGAAGTTGTCGTGACTTGACATCCCAAATGCGTAAATAGCTGTCCAATCCTAGTCAAAGGTAATTTATTCAAGTTAATAGCTTATGAGGAACAAAACTAGAGAAACACAACATCAGTTCTATGAAGAGACGTGTGATCTAGAATTCTAAATTACAAACAATTTGAGAGAGGTTTCATAAGCTTCAGATTTTCTATTATGCGGACCAACATCTGAGTTACCAGGCAGTAGCTTCCATTTCAAAAAGGAACATACATCAAGATCAAAACTGTTATATATACAAGGACCTCTGACGAAGTGCATCATGATATAAAGAAGTCAACTGCGATTTTAAATACTCACCACATGAGGCTATAACTGGAAGCTCTGGATGCCTAACTATGGATCTTATACTTCCAGAACATTTCCCCAAGAAGGATCCCAAAAGTTTCCCTACAACAAAAAGATGCACTCAAGCTTGAGATCCATAATAAATGAACTAAAGTACTAAACAAGTCTAGACATGAAAGAACAAATCATAGTCCTAGATTGATGAGTTTAACTATCATAAAGAACAAGAACCATGTCTAGGAGGGTGGGGAGTACGAGACCTTACCTCTACCTTTGGGGTAGAGTGTCTGTTTCCAATGGACCTTTGGCTCAAGAAAATCATTTTTCATAAAATAATTTTAAAGAAATGC
>JBCEWC010012040.1:0-16175 GCA_038996855.1 Solanum aculeatissimum
CCAGGTGGCCTGACGAGGTTCTAGATGGAATGGTAGGATTTTATGGGCCAAGAAATATAAAATAGGTGATTTGGATAGTTTTTCATGGGTGTTAGCCCACGGTTCCTGTCGCTGCCTAGGGCTCGGGCCCAACTTTCTTAAGAAAATATATCAAGGGGTATATAACGAGCAAGACAATAGGCCAAGGTGGCTCGACTGGGTTGGAGATGACCCAGTAAGATTTTATGGGCTAAGGAACAGGAAATAGGCGATTTGGGTAATTTTTCGTGGGTGTTAGCCCACGGTTCCTGGCGCTGCCCAGGGCTCGGGGCCTATTTTCCCAAAAAATTATACTGAGGGTTCGATAACGAGCCAGGCAAAAGGCCCAGGTGGCTCGACAGGGTTGGAGATGATGGCCTGGTAGGATTTTATGGGTCAAGGAATAAGAAACAAATGATTTGGGCAGTTTTTCGAGGTTGTCAACCCACGGTTCCGGGAGATGCTTTGGGCTACAGGCCAACTTTCTCAAAAAATTATACCGAGAGGTCTATAACAAGACACACAAGAGGCCTAGTGACCCATAGGATTGGAGATGACCTAGTAGGATTTTATGGTCTAAGGAACAGGAAACAAGTAATTTTGACAATTTTTCGTGGATGTTAGCCCATGGTTCCTGGCGCTGCCCGGGGCTCGGGGCCAACTTTCTTAAAAAATTATACCAAAGGGTCTGTAACGAGCTAGGCTGGAGGCCCAGGTGTCCCAGCAGCGTTAGAGATGACATAGAAGGATTTTATCGGCCAAGGAACAGAAAATAGGCGATTTGAGTATATTTTCGTGGGTGTTAGCCCATGAGTTTTGGCGCTGCTCGAGGCTCGGGGCCAACTTTTCTAAAACTTTATACCTAGGGGTCCATAACGAGCTAGGAAAGAGGCCCAGGTGGCCCGGTTGGGTTGGAGATGACCTGGTAGGATTTTTTGGGCTAAGTAATAAGAAACAGGAGATTTGGGCAATTTTTCGTGGGTGTTAGCCCAAGGTTCCTGGCACTGCCCACAGCTGGGGGCCAACTTTTCTTAAACATTATACCGAGGGGTCCGTAATGAGACAGGCAAGAATTTATGGGATAAGGAACAGGAAACAGGCGATTTGGATAGTTTTTCGTGGGTGTAAGCCTACGGTTCCTGGCGCTGCCTGGGGCTCGGGGCTAAATTTCCCAAAATATTATACCAATGGGTTCGTAATGAGCCAGTCAAGAAGCCCAGGTGTCCCGGTAGGATTGGAGATGCCCTAGTAGGATTTTATGGGCTAAGAAACAGGAAACAAATGATTTGGGCAATTTTTCATGGGTGTTATCCCACGGTTCATGGCGCCGCCCAGGGATTTTGGCCAACAATCCGGAAACATCATACCGAGGGGTCCGTAATGAGCCAGGCTAGAGGCCCAAGTGGCCCGTCCGGGTTGAAAATGGCCTGGTAGGAATTTATTGGCCAAGAAAAAAGGAAACAGGCAATTTGGGCAGTTTTTTGTGGGTGTTAGTCCACGGTTCCTGGCATTCCCCGGGGATCTGAACCAAATTTATAAAAATTTTATACCTAGGGGTCCGTAAAAAGTCAGGCAAGAGGCCCAGGTGGCCCGACAGGGTTGGACATGGTCTGGTAGGATTTTATGGGTCAAGGACTAGGAAATAGAAAATTTGGGCAATTTTTCGTTGATATTAGCCCACATTTCTTGGTGTTGTTTGGGGCTCGGGGACAATTTTCTCAAATAATTATACCGAGGGGCCCATAACGAGCCAGGCAGGAGGCCCAGGTGGACAGGCGGGGTTGGAGATGGCCTAGTAGGATTTTATGGGCAAAGGAACAGGAAACATGCAATTTGGGTAACGTTTCTTGGGTTTTAGCCCACGATTCCTGGAGTTGCCCGAAGATCAGGGCCAATATTTTTGAAAAATTATATCAAGGGGTCCATAACGAGCCAAGAAAGAGGCCTAGGTTTCCCAGCGGGGGTGAAGATGGATTGGTAGGATTTTATGGGCCAAGAAACAGGAAACATGTGATTTGACAGTTTTTCGTGCGTGTTAGCCCACGGTTCCTGGTGCTGCCCAGGGCTCGGGGTTAACTTTAAAAAAATATTATATCGAGGGGTTTGTAACAAGCCATGAAATTGGCCCAGGTGAACCAGCTGGGTTGGAGATGGCCTGGTAGGATTTTATAAGCCAAGGAACAGGAAATAGGCAATTTGGGTAGTTGTTTGTAGGTATTAGCCCATGGTTCAAGGCGCTGCTCGAGGTTCGGGATCAACTTACCCAAAATAATATATCGAGGGGTTTGTAATGAGCTAGGTAAGAATCCCAAGTGGCCCAGCGGGGTTATAGATGGCATGGTAGAATTTTATGGGCCAAGGTACAGGAAATAGGTGATTTAGACAATTGTTTGTGTGTCTTAGCCCACAGTTCTTGGTGCTACCCGAGGCTCGGGTCAAAATTTTTGAAACAATTATACCGAGGGGTCCGTAACGCGCTAGGAAAGAGGCTCAAGTGGCCCGACAATGTTAGAGATGGCCTGGTAAGATTTTATAGGCCAAGGAATAGAAAACAAGTGATTTAAGCAGTTTTTCATGGGTGTTAGCCCATGGTTCTTGGCACTGCCCAAGGCTCTGGACCAACTTTCCCAAAACATTATACCGAGGGATCTGTAACGATCAAGGTAAGAAGCCCAGGCTGCATGGCTGGGTTGGAGATGGCCTGATAGGATTTTATGCGCCAAGGAACAGGAAACAGACAATTTGGTCAGTTTTTCGTAGGTATTAGCCGACAATTCCTTGCGCTACCCAAGGTTCGGGGCCAACATTCTTGAAAAATATAGCAAGGGGTACATAACGATCCAGTAAGGAGGCACAGGTGGCCCAATGGTATTAGAGATAGGCTGGTGGATTTTATGGGCCAAGGAATAGGAAATAAATGATATGGGCAGTTTTTCGTGGGTATTAGCCAACGGTTCCTGGCGTTGCCCGAGGCTCGGGGCTAACTTTCCCAAAAATTTATACCAAGGGGTCCATAACGAGCCATGCAAGAGGCCCAAGTGGCCTGTCAGGATTTGAGATGGCCCGGTAGGAATTTATTGGTCAAGGAATAGGAAATATGAGATTTGGCCATTTTTTTGTGTGTGTTAGCTCATGGTTCCTGGCGCTGCCCTGGGCTCGAGGAAAACTTTCCCAAAATATTATACCTAGGGGTGCGTAATGATCCAGGCAAGAGGTACAGGTGGTCCATCTAGGTTGGAGATGAACTGGTAGGAATTTATGGGCCAAGGAACAGGAAATAAGAGATTTGGGCAGTTTTTCGTAGGTGTTAGCCCACGATTCTTGAGGCTGCCTGGGTCTCGGGGCCAACCTTCAAGAAAAATTATACCAAGGAATTTGTAATGATCCAGGAAAAAGGTCCAAGTGTCCTGGAGGGGTTAGAGTTGTCCTTGTAGGATTTTATGGGCCAAGGAAAAAGAAATAAGCAATTTGGGCATTTTTTCGTGGTTGTTAGCCCACGGTTCATGGCGCTGCCTGAGGATCGAGGCCACCTTTCTTGAAATATTATATTGAAGGGTTTGTAATGAGCCAGGCAAAAAGCCTAGGTGGTTCGGCGTGGTTGGAGATGGCCCGGTAGGATTTTATGGTCCTAGGAAAAGGAAACAGACGATTTGGGTAATATTTTGTGGGTGTAAGCCCACGATTCCTGGCGCTGCCTAGGGATCGAGGCTAACAATCTTGAAACATTAAACTGAGGGGTCCGCAGCGAACTAGGCAAGAGGCCTAGGTGGCCCGACGGGGTTGGAGATGACCTGATAGGATTTTATGAGCCAAGGAACAGGAAACATGCATTTTGGGTAGTTTTTCATGGGTGTTAGCCCACGATTCCTGGCGATGCCCGATGCTCATGGCCAACTTTCATAAAAAATTATACCGAGGAATTCGTAATGAGCCAGGCAAAAAAGCCTAGGTGGCCCGGTAGGGTTGGAGATGGACTGGTAGGATTTTATGGGCCAAGAAATAGGAAATAGGTGATTTGGGCAGTTTTTCATGGGTGTTAGCCCACAATTCCTATCGGTGCCCACGGCTCAGGGCCAAATTTCTCGAAATATTATACTGAGGGGTCCGTAATGAGCCAGGCAATAGGCCAAGGTAGCCCGACTAGGTTTGGGATGGCCTGGTAGGATTTTATGGTCCAAGGAAAAAGAAACAAGCAATTTGGGTAGTTTTTCGAGGGTGTTAGCCTACGATTCAAGGCGCTGCTCAGGGATCGGGGCCAACTTTCTTGAAAAATTATACCGAGGGGTCTGTAACGTGTCAGGCAAGAGGCCCAGGTGGCCCGTCCAGGATTGTGATGGCCTAGTTGGAATTTATGGGCCAAGGAACACAAAACAAGCTATTTGGGCAGATTTGCGTGGTGTTAGCCCATGATTTTCATGGTGTTAGCCCACGATTCTTGGCGCTACCCGGGGCTCAAGGCCAACTTTCTCAAAAAATTATACTGAGGGGTCCGTAATGAGCCAAGCAAGAGGCCCAAGTTGTCGGGCGATGTTGGAGATGGACTGATAGAATTTTATGGGCTAAGAAAAAGGAAATAAACGATTTAGGTAGTTTTTCATGGGTACTAGCCCATGGTTCCTGTCGCTGCCTAGGGCTCGCGACAAACTTTCCAAAAAGATTATACCAAGGGGTACGTAACGAGCCAGAAAATAGGTCCAGGTGGCCCAGTGGGGTTTGAGATGGCTTGGTAGGATTTCATGGGCCAAGGAACAAGAAACAAATGATTTTGGCAGTTTTTCATGGGTGTCAGCCCACGCTTCCTGATGCAGCTCGGGGCTAACTTCTCCCAATTATTTTTTCTGAGAGGTCTGTAATGAGCGACATAAAAGGCCCAGTGACCCGACAGAGTTGAAGATGACCTGGTAGGATTTTATGGGCCAAGGAACAGGAAATAAGCGATTTTGGCAGTTGTTCGTGGGTGTTAGCCCACGGTTCTTGGCGCTGCCCGGGGCTAACAATCTTAAAAAATTATACCAAGGGGTCCGTAATGAGCCAAGCCAGAGGCCCAGGTGTCCCGACGACATTAGAGATGGCCTAGAAGGATTTTATGGGGACAAGAACAAGAAATAAGCAATTTGGACAATTTTTCATGGGTGTTAGCCCACGGTTCCTAACTCTACCCAGAGCTGAGGGCCAAATTTTCCAAAATATTATTCCGAGGGGTCCATAACAAGCCAGACAAGAAGCGCAGGTGGACATTCCAGGTTGGAGATAGCATGGTAGGAATTTATGGGTCAAGGAACAGGAAACAAGTGATTTGGGTAATTTTTCATGGGTGTTAGCTTACAGTTCAAGGCGTTGCTCGAGGCTTGGGGCCAACTTTCCCAAAAATATATACCGAGGGGTCTGTAATGAGTCTGTTAAGAAGATCAGGTGGCCTGACACGGTTAGAGATGTCCTGGTAAGATTTTACGGGCCGAGAAACAGGAAACAAGTGATTTTGACAGTTTTTCATCGGTGTTAGCCCACGGTTCCATGCGCTGACCAAGGCTCGAGGATAACTTTGCTGAATAATTATACTGAGGGGTCTGTAACGAGCAACGGAAGAGGCCCATATATTTCATCAGCGTTGGAGATAGCCTGGTAAGAGTTTATGGGCTAAGGAATTGGAAATATGCTATTTTGGCAATTTTTCATGGGTGTCTGCCCATGGTTCATGGCGCTGTCCAGGGATCATGGACAACATTCCTGAAACATCATACCGAGGGGTCCGTAACGAGCGAGGAAAGAGGCCTAGGTGGCACGCCCGTGTTGGAGATGGCGTGGTAGGAATTTATAGGCCAAGGAAAAGGAAACAAGCAATTTGGGTAGTTTTTCGTTGGTATTAGCCCATGATTCCTGGCATTGCCCGGGGCTCTGGGATAACTTTACCAAAATATTATATCGAGGGGTCCTTAACAAGACAGGAAAGAGGCTCAGGTGGCATGGATGGGTTGGCGATGACCTGTTAGGATTTTATGGGCCAAGGATTAGGAAATAGGCGATTTGGGAAATTATTCGTAGATATTAGCCAACAGTTCCAAGAGTTGTCCATCGCGCAGGGCCAACTTTCTCAAACAATTATGCTGAAGGGTCCATAGCAAGCCAGGAAGGAGGCCCAGGTGGCTCGGTGGGGTTGAAGATGGCCTGTAGGATTTTATGGGCCAACGAACAAGAAACAGGCGATTTGAGTAGTTTTTGTGGGTGTTAGCCCACGGTTCCTGGCGCTGCCTGAAGCTCGGGGAAACTTTTCCTGAAAAATTATACCAAGGGGTCCGTAATGATCAAGGCAAGAGACCTTGGTTTCCCGACGGGGGTGTACATGGACTGGTAGGATTTTATGGGCCAAGAAACAGGCAATAAGTGATTTAAGAAGTTTTTCGTGGGTGTTAGCCCACGATTCCTGGCACTGCCCAGGGCTCGAGGCTACATTTCCTGAAAAATTATATCGAGGGGTCTGTAATGAGCCTGGTAGGAGGTCCAGGTGGCTCGGTAGGGTTGGAGATAGCCTGGTAGGAATTTATGGCCCAACGAATAAGAAATAAGCAATTTGGGTAGTTTTTTGTGGGTGTTAGCCCATGGTTCCTGGCGCTGCTCGAAGCTCGGAGCAACATTTCAAGAAAAATTATACCAAGGGATTCGTAATGAGCTAAGAAATTAGCCCAGGTGGCCCAACTGGGTTGGAGATAGCCTGGTAGGATTTTATGGGCCAAGGAATAGGAAACAGGCAATTTAGATAGTTTTTCGTGGGTGTTAACCCATGGTTCAAGGCGCTGCTCGGGGCCAACATACCTAAAATATTATACCGAGGGGTTCGTAACGAGCTAGGAAAACAGCCAAGGTGGCCCGACGGGGTTGGAGATGGCTTGGTAAGATTTTATGGGCTAAGGAACAAGAAATAGGCAATTTGGATAGTTTTTTTGTGTGTTAGCCCACGGATCCTGGCCTTGCCCGAGGTTAACTTTCTCAAAAAATTATACCAAGGTTTCCGTAATGAGCCAAGGAAGAGGCCCAGGTAGCCGGGCGAGGTTGGAGATTGACTGGTAGGATTTTATGGGCTAAGAAATAGGAAAAAGACGATTTGGGCAGTTTTACATGGGTGTTAGCCCACGGTTCTTATCGCTGCCTAGGTCTCGCGACCAACTTTCCAAAAATATTATACCAAGGGCTACATAACGAGCCCGAAAATAGATAATTTGGGTTGTTTTTAGTGGGTGTTAACCTATGGTTCAAGGTGCTGCCAGGGGATCGGGACCAACTTTCCCCAAAATTTATACCAAGGAGTCCGTAACGAGTCAGGCAAGAGGCCTAGGTGGTCCGACGTGGTTGGAGATGGTATGGTAGGATTTTATGGGCCAATGAATAGGAAATAGGTGATTTTGGGTAGTTTTTCGTGGGTGTTAGCCCACGGGTTTTGGCGCTGCCCAGGGTTCAGGGCAAACTTTCTCGAAAGATTATACCTTGGATTTTATGGGCCAAGGAACAGAAAACAAGGGATTTGGACAGTTTTTGGTGATTGTTAGCCCACGGTTCCTGGCGCTCCCTGGGGCTCGGGGCCAATTTTCTTGAAAAATTATACCAAAGGGTTTGTAACAAGCTAGGCAAGAAGCCAAGCTGTCCCGGTAGGGTTGGAGATGGCATGGTAGGATTTTATGGGCCATGGAACAGGAAACAAGCGATTTGAGTAATTTTTCATGGGTGTTAGCCCATGGTTCATGGCGTTGCTCAGGGATTGTGGCCAATATTCCTGAAATATCATACCGAGGGTTTCATAATGAACCAGGAAAGAGGCCCAATTGGCCCGACCAGGTTAGAGATGGCCTGGTAGGAATTTATGGGCCAAGGAATAGGAAACATGTGATTTGGGCAGTTTTTCATGTGTGTTAGCCCACGGTTCCTAGCACTGTCCAGGGCTCGGGGCTAACTTTCCCGAAACATTATACCAAGGGGTCTGTAACGAGCAACGAAAGAGGCTCAGGTGACTTGGCGAGGTTGGAGATAGCCTGGTAGGATTTTATGAGCCAAGGAATAGGAAACAGGCGATTTGGGCAGTTTTTTATGGGTGTTAGCACATGGTTCTTGGCATTGCCTAGGGCGTGGGACCTACATTCAAGAAAAATTATACCAAGGGGTCCATAATGAGCCAAGAAAAAGAGGCCCAACAAAGTTAGAGATGGACTGGTAGGATTTTATTGGCCAAGAAAAATGAAACAGACAATTTTAGCAATTTTTTGTGTGTGTTAGCCCACGGTTCCTGGTGCTGCCTAGATCTTGGAGCCAACTTTCCTAAAAAATTATATCTAGGGATCCGTAACGAGCCAAGAAATAATCCCAAGAGGCCCAACTTTGTTGGAGATGGCTTGGTAAGATTTTATGGGCCAAGGAATAAAAAATAAATAATTTATGTAGTTTTTCGTGGGTGTTAGCCCACGGTTTAAGGTACTGCCCGGGGATCGTGCCAACTTCCTTGAAAAATTATACCAACAAGTCCTTAACGAGACATGCAAGAGGTCCAGGTGTCCAGGCGTTGTTTGAGATAGTCTGGTAGGATTTTATGGGCCAAGGAACAGGAAACATGTGATTTAGGCAGTGTTTTATGGGTGTTAGCCCACGGTTCCTGGTGCTGCCCGGGGCTCGGGGTAAACTTTCTCAAAACATTATACCGAGGGGTCCATAACAAGCCAGACAAAAGGCCCAGTTAGCCCAGCGGGGTTATAGATGGCCTGGTAGGATTTTATAGGCCAAGGAACAGGAAACAGGCAATAAGGGTAGTTTTTCGTGGGTGTTAGCCCATGGTTCCTAGCGCTGCTCGGGGCTCAGGGCGAACTTTCCAAAAATATTATATCTAGGAGTCTCTAACGAGTCAGGCAAGAGGCCCAGTGACCCAGCGAGGTTAAATATGACCTGGTAGGATTTTATGGGCCAATAAAAAAGAAATAGACGACTTAGATAGTTTTACGTGGGTGTTAGCTCACGGTTCCTGGCGCTACCCGAGGTTCGGGGCCAACATTCCTAAAATATTATAGCAAAGGTTCCTTAACAATCTAGGCAGGAGGCCCAGGTGGCCCGACTATATTAGTTTTTTCTTGGTTAATTTATGGGCCAAGGAATAGGAAACAAGCGATATAGGCAGTTTATTATGGGTGTTAGCCCACGGTTGCTGGCGCTCCCTGGGGCTCGGGGCTAATTTTCCTGAAAACTTATACCAAAGGGTTTGTAACAAGCCAGACAAGAAGCCAAGTTATCCCGGTAGGGTTGGAGATGGCATGGTAGGATTTTATGGGCCAAGGAACAGGAAACAAGCGATTTGGGCAATTTTTCGTGGGTGTTAGCCCATGGTTCATGGCGTTGCTCAGGGATTGTGGCAAATATTCCTGAAATATCATACTGAGGGTTTCATAATAAGCCAGGAAAGAGGCCCAATTAGCCCGACCAGGTTAGAGATGGCCTGGTAGGAATTTATGGGCCAAGGAATAGGAAACATGTGATTTGGGCAGTTTTTCATGTGTGTTAGCCCACTATTCCAAGCACTGTCTAGGGCTCGGGGCTAACTTTCCTGAAACATTATACCAAGGGGTCTGTAACGAGCAAGGGAAGAGGTTCAGGTGACTCGGCGGGGTTGGAGATAGCCTGGTAGGATTTTATAAGCCAAGGAATAGGAAACAGACGATTTGGGCAGTTTTTTATGGGTGTTAGCCCATGGTTTTTGGCATTGCCTAGGGCGTGGGACCTATATTCAAGAAAAGTTATACCGAGGGATCTATAACGAGCCAAGAAAAAGAGGCCCAGGTAGCCCAGCAAACTTGGAGATGGACTGGTAGGATTTTATTGGCCAAGAAAAATGAAGCAGACAATTTTAGTAATTTTTTGTGTGTGTTAGCCCACGGTTCCTGGAGCTACCTAGATCTTGGAGCTAACTTTCCCAAAAAATTATATCTAGGGGTCCGTAACGATCCAAGAAATAATCCCAAGAGGCCCAACTTTGTAGGAGATGGCTTGGTAAGATTTTATGGGCCAAGGAATAGAAAATAGATAAGTTATGTAGTTTTTTGTGGGTGTTAGCCCACGGTTTAAGGTACTGCCCGGGGATCATGCCAACTTCCTTGAAAAATTATACCAACAAGTCCGTAACGAGCCATGCAAGAGGTCCAGGTGTCCAGGCGTTGTTTGAGATAGTCTGGTAGGAGTTTATGGGCCAAGGAACAGGAAACATGTGATTTAGACAATTTTTTATGGGTGTTAGCCCGCGGTTCCTGGTGTTGCCTGGGGCTCGGGGCAAACTTTCTCAAAACATTATACCGAGGGGTCCATAACAAGCCAGGCAAGAGGCCCAGTTAGCCCAGCAGGGTTATAGATGGCCTGGTAGGATTTTATAGGCCAAGGAACAAGAAACAGGCTATAAGGACAATTTTTCGTGAGTGTTAGCCCATGGTTACTAGCGCTGCTCGGGGCTCAGGGCGAACTTTCCTAAAATATTATATCTAGGAGTCTCTAACGAGTCAGGCAAGAGGCCCAGTGACCTAGCGGGGTTAAATATGACCTGGTAGGATTTTATGGGCCAATAAAAAGGAAACAGGCGACTTAGATAGTTTTACGTGGGTGTTAGCCAACGGTTCCTGGCGCTACCCGAGGTTCGGGGCCAACATTCCTAAAATATTATAGCAAAGGTTCCTTGACAATCTAGGCAGGAGGCCCAGGTGGCCCGACGACATTAGTTGTTGCTTGGTGGATTTTTATGGGCCAAGGAATAGGAAACAAGCGATATAGGCAGTTTATTGTGGCTGTTAGCCCACAGTTCCTTGCGCTGCCCGAGGCTTGGGGCCAACTTTCCCAAAAAATTATACCAAGGGGTTCATAATGAGCCAAGCAAGAGGCTCAGGTCTCCTGGCAGGGTTGGAGATGACCCGATGGGAATTTATGGGCCAAGAATAAGAAATAGGCGATTTGACCAATTTTTTGTGTGTGTTTGCCCACGGTTCCTTGCGCTACCGTGGGCTGGGGGAAAACTTTCCCAAATATTATACCTAAGGGCCCGTAATGATCCAGGCAAGCGGTGCAGGTTTCCCATCTGGGTTGGAGATAGCCTGGTAAGAATTTATGGGCCAAGGTACATGAAATAGGTGATTCTGGCAGTTTTTCGTGGGTGTTAGCCCACGATTCCTGGCACTGCCTGGGGCTCAGGGCCAAACTTCTAGAAAAATTATACCGAGAGGTTTATAATGAGGCAGGAAAGAGGGTCAACTGGCTCAGCGGGGTTAGAGTTGGCCTTGTAGGATTTTATGGGCCACGGAACAGGAAATAAGTAATTTGGGCAGTTTTTTGTGGGTGTTAGCCCACGATTCATAACGTTGCCCGGGGCCTGGGGACAAATTTCCTGAGTATTATACCGAAGGGTTCGTAATGATCTAGGCAAGAAGCCTAGATTTCCCAGCGGGGTTCGAGATGGCCCAGTAGGATTTTATGGGCCAAGGAACAGGAAACAGGTGATTTGGGTAATTTTTTATGGGTGTAAGCCCATGGTTCCTAGTGCTTCCCAGAGCTCGGGGCTAACAATCTCAAAATATTATACCGAGTGGTCCGGAACGATCTAGGAAAGAGGTCTAGGTGGCCCGACAGGGTTGGAGATGGACTGGTAGGATTTGTTTTGCCAAGAAATAGGAAAAAGGAAATTTTGAATATTTTTCATGGGTGTTAGCCCACGGTACCTGTCGCTGCCCGATGAATGGGGATAACTTTCCCAAAATATTTTACCGAGGAATATGTAACGAGCTAATCTATAGGACAAGGTGGCTCGGCTGGGTTGGTAATGGCCTGGTAGGATTTTTTATGTGTCAAGGAACAGGAAACAAGCAATTTGGGTAGTTTTTTGTGGGTGTTAGCCATCGATTCAAGGCGCTACTCGAGGATCGGGGCCAATATTCCTAAAATATTATACCAAGTGGTCGTAAAGAGCTAGGAAAGAGGCCTAAGTGGCCCAGTGGGGTTGGAGATGACCTGGTAGGATTTTATATGCCAAGGAAAAGGAAACATGTTATTTGGACAATTTTTCGTGGGTGTTAGCCCACGGTTCCTGGTGCTGCCCAAGGCTTGGGGCCAACTTTCCCAAAAAATTATATCGAGAGGTCTGTAACGAGCCAAGCAAGAGGCCCAGGTGGCTCGGCATGGCTGGAGATAACCTGGTAAGATTTTATGGGCCAAGGAACAGGAAACAAACGATTTGAGCAGTTTTTCATGGGCGTTAGCCCACGGTTCCTATCGCTGCTCGGGGCCAACTTTCCCAAAATATTATACAAAGGGATCTTTAACGAGCCAGGAAAGATTTCCACTGACCCGGAGGGGTTGAAGATGACCTGGTAGGATTTTATGGGCCAAGGAACAGGAAACAAGTGATTTGGGTAGTTTTTCGTGGGTGTTAGCCCACGGTTCCTGGCGCTGCCCGGGGCTCGGGGCCAACTTTTCTGTAAAATTATGCCAAGGGGTTCGTAATGATCTAGGAAGGAGGTTGAGGTGTCTTGACGGCGTTATTGATGGCGTGGTAGGATTTTATCATCCAAGGAACAAGAAATAGGAAATTTGGGCAGTTTTTCGTGAGTGTTAGCCCATGGTTCCTGGCGCTGCTCGAGGCTCAAGGATAACTTTATCAAAACATTATACCAAGGGGTCCGTAACGAGCCAGTAAAGACGTCCAGGTGGCACAATGGGGTTGCAGAGGGCCTGGTAGGACTTTATGGACCAAGGAATAGGAAACAAGCAATTTTGACAGTTTTTCGTATGTGTTAGCCCACGATTCCTGGTACTTCTCAGAGCTCGGGGGCCAACTTCCCTGAAATATTATACCGATGGGTCCGTACCAAGCCAGGCTAGAGGCCCAGATGGCCTAGATGGCCCATCCGGGTTGGAGAGTGCCTAGTAGAAATTTATGGACCAAGGAACAGAAAACAGATGATTTGAGAAATTTTTCGTGGATATTAGCCCACAGTTCCTGGCGTTGCCCGAGGCTCGGGGCCAAAACTATCAAACAATTATACCAAGGGGTCCATAATGATCAAGGAAGGAGGCTCATGTGGCTCGACGGGGTTGGCGATGGCCTGGTAGGATTTTATGGGCAGAGGAATAAGAAACAGACGATTTGGGTAGTTTTTTGTGAGTGTTAGCCCATGGTTCCTATCGTTGCCCGAAGCTCGGGGCCAACTTTCCTGAAAATTTATACCAAGGGGTCCATAACAAGCCAGGCAAGAGGCCCTAGCTGCCCCGCGGGTGTAGAGATGGACTGGTAGGAGTTTTTGGTCCAAGGAACAACAAACAGGTGATTTGGGTAGTTTTTCGTGGGTGTTAGCCCATGGTTGATGGCGTTGCCCGGGGCTCGGGGTTAGCTTACCCAAAATATTATACCGAGGGGTCTTTAAAGAGCTAGGTAAGAAGCCTAGATGGCTCGGCGGGGATTGGAGATGGCTTGGTAGGATTTAATGTGCCAAGGAACAGGAAATAGGAAATTTGGGTAGTTTTTTAGTATGTGTTAGCCCAATGTTCCTGGCACTGCCCTGGGCTATGGTAAAACTTGCCCAAAAAATTATAACGAGGGGTTTGTAATGAGCGAGGCAAGAGGGTCAGGTGGCCCGACGAGTTTGGAGATGGCCTGGTAGGATTTTATGGGCCAAGGATTAGGAAATAGATAATTTGGGTAGTTTTTCGTGGGTGTTAACCCACGGTTCCTGGCGCTAACCGAGGCTCGGGGCTAACTTTCCCAAAACATTATACCAGGGGTCCATAATGAGCCAGGTAAGAGGCCTAGGTGGCCCGTCTGGGTTGGAGATGACCTGGTAGGAATTTATGGGCCAAGGAACAAGAAACAGACAATTTGGGCAATTTTTCGTGGGTGTTAGCCCACAGTTTTTGGCGCTGCCCGAGGCTCGGGTCCAACTTTCCAAAAAAATTATATTTAGGGATCTGTAACAAGCAAGGGAAGAGGCCCTGGTGGCTCGACAAGGTTGAATATGGCTTGGTAGGATTTTATGGGCCTAGGAACAGGAAAAATTGATTTGGGCAATTTTTCGTGGGTGTTAGCCCACGGTTCCTGGCGCTACCTAGGGCTCGGGGACAACTTTCTCGAAAACTTATACCGAGGGGTCGGTAACGAGCCAAGCAAGAGGCCCAGGTAGCCCGGCAGGGTTGAAGATATCCTGGTAGGATTTTATGGGTCAATGAATAAGAAAGAGATGATTTGGGTAGTTTTTCGTGGATAATTGCCCACGGTTCCTAGCGCTTCTCGGGGCCAACTTTATCATTTATACCGAGGGGTCTGTAATAATCCAGACAAGTGGCCCAATGACCTTGCGGGGTTAGAGATGATCTTGTATGATTTTATGGGCCAAGGAATAGAAAACAAGTGATTTAGGTAGTTTTTCTTTGGTGTTAGCCCATGATTCCTGTCGTTGCCCGGGGCTCGGGGCCAACTTTCCAAAAAATATATACCAACAGGTTTGTAACAAGCCAAACAGGAGTCCCAGGTGGCCCGACGGCTTTAGGGATGGCCTGGAAGGATTTTATGGGCCAAGGAATATGAAACAAACGATTGTGGATGTTTTTATGGGTATTAGCCCACGGTTCTTGGCGCTACCCGGGGCCAACTTTCCCAAAATATTATACTGAAGGGTTCGTAATGATCCAGGCAATAAGTCTTGATGTCCCAGCGGGATTAGAGATGGTCATGTAGGATTTTATTGTCCAAGAAACAGGAAACAGGTGATTTGGGAAATTTTTCTTGGGTGTTAGCCCACGGTTCGTGGCGGTGCCCAGGGCTTGAGGCTACATTTTCAGAAACATTATACCACAGGATCCGTAACGAGGCAGGAAGGAGGCCCAGGTGGCTCGAAAGGGTTGGAGATGGTCTGGTAAGATTTTCTGGGCCAAGGAAAAGGAAACAGGCGATTTGGGCATTGTTTTGTGGGTGTTAGCCCATGATTCCTGGCACTGCACAGGGCTCGGGGCCAACTTTCCGAAAAATTATACCAAAGGGTCTGTAACGAGCCAAGTAATAGACCTAGGTGGCCCGATTGGGTTGGAGATAGCCTGGTAAGATTTTATGGGCCAAGAAACAGGAAAAAAGCTATTTGTGAGTTTTAGCCTATGGTTCAAGGCGCTGCTCGGGGATCAAGGCCAACATTCCTAAAATATTATACCGAGGAGTCTGTAACGAGCCATAAAAGAGGCCCAGGTGGCCCAACAAAGTTTGAGATGGCCTGGTAGAAATTTATGGGCTAAGGAACAGGAAACAGGTGATTTGGATAGTTTTTGGTGGGTGTTAGCCTACGGTTTCTGGTGCTGCCCGGGGCTCGGGGCAAACTTTCCTGAAATATTATACTGAGGGGTCCGTAATGATCCAGGAAAGATGCCCATGTGGCCCAGCGGGATTGGACAGAGCCGGGTAGGATTTTATGGGCTAAGGAACAGGAAACAAGCGATTTAGGCTATTTTTCGTTGGTGTTAGCCAACGGTTCCAGGCGCTGCTCTGGGCTCTGGCCAACTTTCCTGAAATATTATACCGAGGGGTCTATAACGAGACAGGCAGGAGGCCCAGTGACCCGGTGAGGTTTGAGATGACCTGACAGGATTTTATGGGCCAAGGAATAGGAAATAGGGGATTTGGACAGTTTTTCATGGGTATTAGCCCACGGTTCCTAGCGCTGCCCGGGGTTCGGGGCCAACGTTACTGAAATATTATACCAAGGGGTCCGTAGCAATCCAGGCAGGAGGCACAGGTGGTTCGGCAGCGTTAGAAATGGCCTGGTAGGATTTTATGGATCAAGGAAAAGGAAACAAGTGATTTGGGTAGTTTTTCATAGGTGTTAGCCCACGGTTCCTTGCACTGCTCGAGGCCAACTTTCAAGAAACAATATACCGATGGGTCAGTAAGAAGCCAAAAAAGAGGCCTAGGTGGCTCGGCAGGGTTGGAGATGGCCTGGTAGGATTTTATAAGCCAAGAAACTGGAAACAGACAATTTGGGTAGTTTTTCATGGGTATTAGCCCACGGTTCCTGTCGCTGCCCAGGGCTCGAGGCAAGCTTTCCCAAAATTTATACCGAGGGGTTTGTAACGATCCAGGCAATAGGCCAAGGTGGCTTGGAAGAGTTGGAGATGGC
>JBCEWC010012041.1:0-16174 GCA_038996855.1 Solanum aculeatissimum
CCCCCCCCCCCCCCCCCCCCCCCCCCCCCCCCCCCCCCCCCCCCCCCCCCCCCCCCCCCCCCCCCCCCCCCCCACACTATAAAGACCAAAATACTCACCCGACAGCATTCTTATCCAGCTCCTTTTTGGAGAGTGTAATTGTGATCATTGAGACATGCCTGGTGGTCTCGAGACTGCAGCCAACAGAGCAGTTATGTGTATAATTAAGAGCAACACATACGGCAACACAACTTAATTCCCAAAGCTTCAAATATGCACTTACGGCAGGAGACCTTCTTCAAGGGGTTCCCATGTATCAGTAATATCAGTGGATGTAATAGACGTTACTTGGTGAAGACCAACAATTCTCCTCTGCACAAGCCCCATACCAATATGCAAAATTCCATCAGCAATCAAATAGGTAGAACAGCAGAAACTACATAGGAGAAATTTTCACTTTTTTACCTTAATCAATTCCACAATTGTCACCGTCTTATTGATTGCCCTGCCCATTGCCTTGAACACAATCTCCTCTGATTCTTTCTCCTACAAATAATGCATGAATAACTAGGACGTCAAGTTCTGAAGAGTGACATTGCACAGTATAATCTCACTTATAGAGTGGTAAAAACACGAATACACATTTGGCATATCTGTATAAAAAATTAGGTTTAATTACTTTTTCAGGAATTTACATTAGAACCAATTTCCTTCCTGCAAAAGAATAAAAACCGGTGGGGAAAGTCCACCAAGAACAACAAATTGAAATTAAACCAAATTTTCCTCCGAACTACGAACAAAATCATCTGCACCTTTTAATTTTTTCTTTTATTGTTTGAGGGAAGCAAAACGAGTTGGTTTGCAAAAGGCTCTGATACAAAATTATACACATTCTCTTTGGCCAACATGGACGAGATATTGACACTTATCCTATAGGTATTTAGAAAGAATGATCAGATGGAGATCATACAACTCAGAAGTGTGTGAACTAGACAGGCCTTATCTTTACTCAAATCAAAGAAAGAACTTGGATTACAAACAATTCCACTACCTATGAAAGACACGCAAAACAGATCTTACGCCGTTTCAAAAGCATAAAAACAAACAAACATTCCAAAATTGTACATATTGGCATCATAGGACATCTCAAACTGACTATACACAATTTCATGATTTGCAAGATATATGATCAATTAAAACAATACACATTTTAATCTTCCATGTGATGCTTCCAATCAAACAAATATATTTCCATCGTCACTTTAGTTTGCATCCATTATTGGCAAATTTTAGCATATCATATACAACCAAATGGCTGCAGTGGAACAGATAAGCAAGCAGATAACATAACAAAACGAAAAACAGAGCACGCGGAGGATTCACCTAAAAAGCCCTTAAATTTATACAAGCTAAGCAGAAAATAATAACAATTTATCAAACAAACATTTTTCCATCGCCATTTCAGTTTCAACAAAACTTAGCACATCAAGACATAGCACCATATACAACGAAATGGCCGCAATAAAACAGATAAATAGACATATAACATAACATAACAAAACAATAAAAACAGAGCACAGAGGCGATTGATTCTTCTTAGAAAAAAATAACAGAAGATGATGTTTTTATGAGAGAAATCACCTGAAGCAGGGTCATAGCATAGGTGATATAGCTTCGCATCCTGCCCTGGCTAGTAATCCGAATCTCATTCGCATCAATAGGTGTCTCAACCCTTGGCTTCTCCACCTTCTGGTACCGATCCATCTATGCATCACAAAATCATCAAAAAACCATCAAATCTCAACAATTAACAGCACAAAATTCATCAAATATCAACAATTAACAACAAAAACAAAACACAAAAAAATCATCAAATTAAGCTTACAAATGAACGAAATTAGGGTAAAATCGATTAGATCTGAGAAGAAAGAAAGCGAAGTATGTATCTATTATGTACCTTGGTATAAGAATAAGGATAAGATTAGTATTATTCTTCTCCACGAAAGAAGAGCCCTCTTCTTCGGCTTCGTTTCTTCGTTTACGCCCTAACCGTTTTGGCTCTCATTTTCCATGTATTTATAGTGCCGGCTTTTTCGTTTGCCCTAACTCCATTTTACCGGTCCAACCGGTTTGCAGTTCAAGCTTATCCACGTTTATCTACCAAAAATGGCTACCAAAAAAATAATATCAGTGTTATAATATTGATAGAGTAAACTTTCCGTTTTAGTTCGTTCAAAAAATATTATATTATTTTTTATAATATAAATAATTTAATTTTGAGTTTTTCATATCTAATGAAATAATTGTAGCCATGTAAATAATAAATTGCAAAAATTTTAATTTATTTTTAATATAATATTTTAAATAATAATATCATATAAATTGAAATGTGAAAGCATAATTTTCGATAGGATTTTGGAATTTATTTATATCTCATTCATGCATTATTGAATGATGAGATGTGCATATAATTAATTGTTTTCTTCTATTTTAATGTGATGATATAATTTAGATATTTGATATGTGAACTAAAAAAATATCATATTTTTGTAATTGCTTATCCGAGTGGCTAAGTGTCTTTAAATAAACAAAAGGTCATCATCTTTGAAAAATCGTACCTTTTTTTATTTAAATTAAAATAATTTAATTTGAAATTTTTTATTTCAAATATTAATATATAAATTGAAATTTTAAAAGTACTAACTTAATGATTAGATCGATATTATATATTTTAGCTAATTAAATATAGATGGGACATTTTCAAGAATGAAAGCTCCTTGAGCTTATTTTTTTACTATATACACATCGTCCTATATAATTTTATTTATCTTCAAACATGAAAAGTATAGTACTAATTTTTTTAAGGCAGAAGATATACATGAGAAGAACAAAAAATAAGTTATTATACAATCATTTTCACAATTCTCTGTAGCTTGTAATATTAGTTGTTGTTTTTTCTAATTTCAGTATGATTTTATTGTTGAATTTTAAGATTTTGTTGAAACTGATATACTTTGAAACTAGAGAAGTATGAAATTACAATTTTATGTGATTTTTGGAATGTTTATTTTGTGTTATCTTTTATATCAATATGGCTTGTTACGTGAGAAAATTGTTTAGTGAATTTTATCACCAACTCGAAAAGTTTGCAAATTTAATCACGAAATGATGATCTAAATTCTAGAATGTAAACAACAACAAAAAAAACTGCAGAATAATATAGAAGAAACAAGATAGGTAATCAAAAAAGGGGAACAAGCGACAAATTAGAAAGAGAAGGTGAGAAATAACATACAGAGTCAAAATTATAAAATAATACGCATGAAAATATCCGTTTCAATTACTCTAATCGATGATTGAATATGGATCCCAAAATAAAACTCTTTAACATTTTACTCAGCCAAATAGCCCTTATAGAGTAAGCTTGTCTGGTTCTATCAAAAATTAAATCTTCCCCTATATAGTCTTCTTGTGAAATGAAAATTGAAATTGGGCATCTTGATGAGTTGTGTCATGTGACCCAAACACACATAACAAAATCCATTGGCCAAAAATTGGTAACTTAATTGGATCAGGCTTGTAGTTGTGGGCTACAAAGCCCATCATAGTTTGCATGTTCAGGCACAAATTTTCATGGAAATTTTCTGGACTGATTTATATTTTATACGAATACCTATCATTCAAATTTTATTCCTATTTGTAAAAGTTGTAAAAACATAACTCTTGAATAATTATCCTTTCGGACAACGTTAAATTAGTCTAATATTTGTTCATATATTGCTCAATCTTATATAGACAAAACATTAGACGATAACAACTTACAAAGTTTTAGACTGAAACTTTCGATTTCCTTAAAACAATCTATTGATCGTGGTTTAAAAGGTTCATAAGATTGTTTTATTTCCCTTTACTAAAAAAAGAGTATTGATCAATAAATATAACTCAAGAATAAGATAATATAGTATTTTTTTATGGAAAAAGTAGACACAAACTTTACCTCCCTTTTACTCTTAGTTTAAATATCATCAAATCATGTTGACACAACTAGCCAACATATAAACCCAGTGAATATGATTCTAACTCTTGTCTTTTGAATTAAGAGTAACTGAAGTCTAAGTTGGTTGAGAGGGTGATTTTTCAATTAGGAGTCGTTCAAACTCATCACTTTTTTTGGTCAAATTCGTCACACTAAAATTGCTTAATACGATTTGCCTCTCATGTATGATTTACATGTTAAAATTGAAATATTACTGAAAAGATTAACATGATATGGTCGTTCATGTCTTTTTCTCTCCTTCCATAGATACAACTTACTTTATCTCTTTTTTTCTTGTTAGTTTTAGTATCATCAAATCATGTTGATACAACTAGCCAACATATAAACTCGTGAATATGATTTTAACTCTTATCTTTTTACTATTGAATTGTTTCTTTAAAGATCTAATTTCATAAACAATAGTTAATCACCCGTAAGAGTAACTAAAATCTAAGTTGGTTGAGCTGATGATTTCCCAAATAGGAGTCTCAAGTTCAAAATCACTTTTTTCTGGCAAATTCATCACACATAAATTGTCTAATGCGATTTGCTTATCATGTATGATTTGCATGTTAAAATTGAATTAAAATAACACAGAAAAGATTAACATGACATGATCGTTCATGTCTTTTTTTCTTCTTCCTTATATGTAAAGCTCATTCTTTATTTGTAATAGTCCCTTGACCATTTTAGTCACTATTTTTGAGTTTCAAAATCACAGATTCCGCGGTATTATTCTGAAGTTTCACTTCTAAAATTTGATAGTTTTAAAATAATGACTATTTCTCAATTACAAAATTGAAAAGATATTTATGGTTCTTTTTCATATCCTTTATGTCATCCAACCAAAACCTTAGATGATTATTAACCTAACCCAATGGTCCATTTTGAAGAAAAGAAAACTAAAAAAAATAAAGGTAAAGTGGCCTAACAAATAGAAGAAGGGCCAAATATATGTTAACATAATGCGTCTAATCTTAGAGATGATTATCAACCCATTTTCATAGTAAAATATAAATCAAATGCCAAAGTGATAGTGCAAAAGAAAGAGTATAAAATCTCACATCAATAATACACTTTCTATCAACAACAAAACCATAAAAGGATAAGGGGAAAATTTTCAAACTTATCTAGCTTAAGTGGAAACCATGACCCTTCAACTTGTTTCTTTACTAAGCAAAAATAGCCCACCTGATCCCAACATATCTACCTTCCCTTAATATCATATCCTTCTTCTTTCCCACTTGCTAATTGAGCTATTCTTGTACCCTAAAAAAAATTATCATATTTTAGCTTAGTACTGCATCCACTTGCATTCCGCTTTAGTCATTTTTCTTTCATATCTAGTATCTTTTGCTTTTGGGGCCTGATATTATTGAGCTGAGGGTCTTTCAGAAACAGTCTCTAGATCTATCTCTATGAGATAGTGATAGGGTCTGCGTACATTTTACCCTCTTCAGACCCCACTTATGAGATTTCACTAGGTATGTTGTTGTTGTTGTAATACTAGACTAGAACTAGCAAAAAGAAAACATTTTTAGAGCCTGTTTGGACTGTTTTTTGGTTTATAACTGATAAGATAAAAATCGTAAGTTACAAATTCTGACTTTTGACTTATGTTGATTATTTTAGTTTAAAAACATATGCTTATAAGCATTTATTCTATGTTTGTTTTGTTTATTAGAGTATTTGTTTTTATAACAATCATATATTCCAAGATCGCTGATATAATTACTTCATTCGAATTTGTATAGTATAAGATCCATTAAAGGAGAAGGTATTGTAGTAATACTCTTGACGATCATTTTTCGACCTTATTTTTTAAGATTTGTTATTGTCATGAAGTTTCAAATTAGGTGAAATTGCATGCCTATGTCTTGAGATTTTAACACCTATGGAATTAATTGAAACTCCACAACACAATGGTTATTTTTGAATTTTACCTAACCCCTTATCAAAAGTTTTTTTTTACTCTCTCAGATTTGAATCTAAGATCTCTGCTTAAGAATAGAGACAGAAGCATTTAGTTAAATTTCCTTTAATTTATCGAAAATTCTACTACACAAAGATTTTAGTGTATATATATATCCTATCTTTCATAAATTTCTAGTTCAATTACTGCCTAATGATACCTTGGATCCTATCCTACTTAAGCCCCACTTGAGCCATCTTGTTCCTAAAATATATCAAACTTATCATGTTTGGCTTGGTACTAAAAAAACAGTTCTAATTTATACTACGTTTGATTTGCCCTTTTTTTATATGAATATTTAAATGAACTTTAATTTGAAAGAATTCTTATTGGACATGATTGGATGTAGAATTTAACATTGTCTTTCAAAAACACCAAATTTTTTTTGTTTGGTGTTTTCTTTTGTTTCAACCTTTCAGGTACGAAAGGTGGTGATTGAGTATACGTATATTACGTACTAAGTAGTATTTTAAAATAATATTTATAATAAGAAAAATTCGGCGAAAAAAATGTTACTACCTACCATTTTTAAATTCATAAGCACTCTTCATTTTATGAAGATTTTGACTATTTTATCATCATCGTTTGATCGGGATCAAGTTATTTCAGGATTAATTATTTTGAGATTAGTTATCTTAAGATAAATTATTTCACCATGTATATCGAATAACTTATTTTCTATTACTATAATATAAATGATAGAATAAATTACCCCAAACTTAACAACAAAATAATATACTAAAATTTTATCTCTAGATTATTTATTTTTATCTTAGGATTATTTATTTTATTCCTCAGACGAAAGAACATTTCTTTGTAGTATTTCATTTTCCATATTCTTCTTCTTCTGGTAAAGAGATACTATTTTTAATATTATATTATTTAAGAAAAGAAAGATATTTTGATTATTTTAAGAAAAATTTGAATCACATAAATAGTCAACAAGTCAAACAAATTAAAACTTTTAACTTTGTTTCCAGTCCGTAGGTTATGTAAAATGGATTCGTACCTTAATTCTAAATTAATCAACACTTAAAAGAAACTTTTATGGTAATTAATTAGCTATCACTTAGACCAATCTTTTAATTAAGTCAAAATATTAATCTCCAAAATGTATTGGACAGATAAACTCCACACACCTGCACAGTTTTGCAAAATAAAAAATTAATTTCTTTTTCTAATTCTTGCCGTAAAGAAAAAGCAGTGTATATTAATAATTATTAAATACTATAATATAATATATCTTCAAAAAGTTTTTCAAATCCACACAAGTTGTTAGTGGGTGCATCTTAGTAATATTATTTTACTATTTTTATTTTATACACTGTTGAAAATTTAATTTTAAAAATTAATAATTCATTTGAGATAATTATTTAATTATATTTATTTTATATAGTAACATAGGATGAGTAGCTAAGGAATCTGTTTAATTAATTAATAGTTGTGATATCTCCTTTCTTTGATTTAAATAAATTGAACAAAAGTATATAGGCTCCTAGGAATTAGTTTTTAAATAAAAATATATAATAAGAGCACTTAGAAAAACAACATTAAAGAATGACAATCTCTATATTATAATATATCTAGATTATGTAGTACGTATCAACAATGTAATTGTGTAGCATTAGTTCACTTAAGCTCAATAAGTTTTATATAAATCTGTATACGTACTGAAAAATTCACTAAATTATTTATATATTTAATTATTAAAAATAACATTAAATAAGTATTTAGTTTATAATAAAATAACTTTCGAACAATAAACGTCTCATCTTATGCGGCAAAAATTGAAATAACGCTTTAATTTGTTAACGGGGTTCAAAATTTAATTTAATAGTATGTCATATTTTTCATTAGCCATGGCTTTATTTCCTTAACTGGCCAAAGTAATCCAAATTTGTGTATCATATATGATCCATTTAAACATCAATGTGTTTTTTTTTCCTATGGGAGGTCTCTTTCTTTTTTCATAGTTCGAAATTTTAAATCTCTTCTTAAAAATAGAGTGATTTTATTCATTTTACAACAGTTTTTATTCTTACAATATATACAATTTTATGTATAAAGTAAATTATGATAATAAAGTTGCGTACACACGCTAGCAATGTCAAAGTCACTCTTTGGGCCAGGGATTTATCCGAATTTCTTTCAACGAAAAATTATATCATATATAAAGAGTTAATATTATTTTTTTTATCTATGTGTAATATATATTGAATCCCATTCAACTCATTTATATACTTATTTTTTTATATTTTAAATCAATTAATTAAAATTTTGACTCCATCATTATACGTAAGTACTTTCAAACAAATTTGTAGGAAACAATAAAGAAGAAGCTATATAGGTGGAGTATTAAATACATAAATAAATTAAAATGAAAAGAAATAAGGAGGAAAAGAGAATAATTGTGGCAAACAACTAAGCAAAAGGCACTAGCGTCTAGCGGTGCAGAGTGCAGAGACTACAAAGGCACAAAAAGGAAAAGAAACAATTTCAACGTCAAAGAAGAAAAATGGGGAAATGCGCTAATAAAGAATCAATAATTTTTATTTAAAAAATATATTAAATTTAAAATTTAACTATTAATATTTAAAATTATTATTATAAAATTTAAAATTTATAAAAATATAATTATAATTTTGACTTTGGCTCTATTTTAATTTGTTTGTCTACTAAAATTAAGAAAATATATCTTGTTATCTTAAATCAAACATATATAAAACTTTTTATTCTTAAACAAGTCATGAATATAATTTCTCCGCTATTAATAAAAAAACTGTATCTAAATATTTCATATGGTTTTTTTATGCTATGCAAATTCAAAACTTTCAATAAATACATCGAATAGTATAGAGGTGTGCAAAATCATATCGATCAATAAATTAAACTGGAAAAAATGTTATGGATTTATTGATATTGGATTATTAAGTTAACAAGTTTTTAATGTTTTTATTAAAAAAATAACTAGTTATCGATTCTTCAATTTTTATTTTTAGTATTGAATTATTGGATAAACTGATAATTCATTACAACTATAATAATTTACTATTTTATCTCTTCATAGATACTTAATAATTTAATATTACTACACACTGTATTAGTACTCTTGAGTCATGTATTAATTGTTTGTTTTCCAATGCATAAGCCTTATGTCAAGAAAATAAATTAGAATATAAAATCAAATATTGCATATTGTTAAATTTAGTTATTCAATAAATATTTTATTCACTTCTTGTTAATTTAGTTATCGTATTACAATGTTCTTGTTGAACTAATTGGTTTTAGTTTTAGTTTATTTTGTAATTGTAACTTTTGCAAATTCATAAACATTTGTAATTTGATTAACATATGAAATTTCATATTATAGGTTGGTTGTAGCATGCAATTATAACCTTTGTACTGCATCTGCTCTTATTGATGCAATTTCTCGTTATCTTTTTGTTTTACTATATCAAAATATTCATAGTTAATTTGCTTGTTTCATTATATCGTAGCATTTCATTGTATCACGTCAAAAAATAAAGAAATCATATAATTATTTTATGAGCATTTACTTATTAAAAAAATTGAAGATCGAATCATTAAAAAATAAAAATTAATAAAAAATATTTTATTAATATAATATTTTTTAAAAATTGATATATTAAATTAAAAATATATAAAATTAAATCGAATCGATGGACGGAGAATCTGTAGTACCCATGTGAAATAAGAAAGAAAAAGAGTATTTGTGGGGTTGCCGTAAGAGTTGAGTGCATGTGTTGCGGAGTAGAGTTTTTGTTCTCTTCCTTGACCTTCAAGCAACGCGTCCTCTTTATATATCAACAAGAAACTCTCCTGCCAAAATTTCTGTTTGGCTGTCTCCTCTTTTCTTTTTAATTTTTAAAAAAACAATGCAATTTAGAAATTAATATGTGTCTCCAAATTCTTACGTGTCGTTTGATCTAACAAATTTTAATTTAAAAATAATTAAATATATAATTTTCCATATAAAACAATATAATATAACATGATAGAGTCGTGTATAATCAGATGAACGATAAATCAATAACTATTACAAAATACGTGTAGAGTCGTGTGTACTCATACAAATCGAGTTAATTACATTAATAAGGAAGTTAGTTAAAACTTAAAATTAAAGTTAGCACGCATAGGAATAGCCTAATCATAATTAGTTTGACAAAGTGCAAAACAATTTTGTATTTATTAATTTGGTTCATATAAACCTTGAGTAGGAATAAATTTTACCAATTAATAATGCAAATGCAACTTGCCATCTAAATTGTTGCTTAGTTGTTTCCATTATTTTTTCCATTTTTCTAGGAATAGATGTACGTAATTAATTTGAAGAGTTAATTAGATTGTACATAAATAATTTTCAACTTAATTAAGCTATGCGTATAATTAAATTATTTATAAAAAAGAGGTAAAATCAACTTTGTTATGTGACAATAAGGCGTGAGATGGATGCCAACTCTCACTTTCTAAGTGAAATATCTATCGTCACAAAGTTTCAATAGGCATAATGTTATTACTCATTTATCCTAATTTTTTTTAAAGCAATATTATTATTATTACTACTAATGACATTATTACTTTCTTTGTCAATTTTTACTAGTTCATTATGTTTTGAGATGTCTAATAATGATTGTTCAATTTATGAAATCAAAAAGTAATTTTTATTATTAATTATAATTATTTTTCTACTGCATTTTTCAAGACATTATATTTATTATTTTCAAATTACTCCTATTATTTACTACTCCTTCCGTTCACAATTAGATGTCAAAAAATTTCTAATTTCATTTTCATTTTTACTTGTCAATTTTTAGAATTCAAGATAAGACATTTGTTTTTGCCTATTCTACCCCTAATTTATTTACCAAATTAGACCCCTAAAGCTTTTTACCCCTAATTTATTTACCTAATTAATAGGGGTAAAGTGGTAATTTTGCTACATTAATCATTGTTTTCTTAATAGGTGTGTCATGTCAAAACTTGACATCTAATTGTGAACGGAAGGAGAACTTTTTAATCTATATGTCAAGTTAACAAGCGATAAGTAAAGATGGACGGAGAAAGTACATTTTTGAAATTTAATTGAGAAAATGTAACTGAATATTGAAGTTATATTTAAACGTTCAAATATAATACTCCCTTTGTCCCATTTTAATTTGAATTTATGAGGTAATACACACATATTAAGAAAAATATTCAAAAATAAAATTTACACCATATTTTTCACTATTGTCCTTTGTAAAATCATAAATATATAGAGTAATTTATCTCTCAGAAAATTTAAAAGTTTAATAAATGAAAGAGAAAATATAGAAAAAATTTCAAACATTCACCTTGAACAATTCAAATATTTTGAATATTTAAATAAATCTTAAAAATTCGATTAATTTAGGACGGATGGAGTAAAAAAAATAGGGGTAAAATCATGAACATTCTTACTCAACGTGTGAAAAATAGGTTTTGAATCAAAATGTATTGCCAAACGGAGCCTTAACCAAATTTTAAATTATTTTGCTTTTTTCTCTTTTATGTTTGTTTTTCCCAATGTAACAGCCGTTGCCTCTCTTCTTCTTACACGTCATTTCTTCTACAGCCCCATTTCATTCCCAGGTGTTACCTCATTTATTCAATTTAACAAATTTAAACTTTCCATCCAAACACTGCCTTATTTCTCTCTATATAAATACCTCGTCTCTCCTCCTTGAATCTTCCTCCTGCAGCATGGTGTGCCAATTTCTCAATTCTTTAATTCTTTCTCTTCGCCGCCGCCATCTCCTACGCCACCCGCCGTAAAAAAAAGATTTCCGGTCTCCAAAGAATACCCAAAAATCAAACAATGCTTGTCTCTGTTTTTCTCGCTCTGTTTCTTCCTTGTGTTGGAATGAGCGCTGTTTTCTTAGTCTACATCTGTTTACTCTGGTACGCCGCTGCTCACCAGTCGCCCGGTTCAGAGAATTATCCGAACCCGGCGAAGACGAATCAGCAATTGGGTCTTTCCGCTGGTCAATTAGATAAACTCCCGAAAATTACTGGGAAGGAACTGATAATGGGTAATGATTGTGCGGTGTGTTTGGATGAAATTGAAAACGAGCAAATGGCTCGGGTTGTACCCGGTTGTAACCATGGGTTTCATCTTGAATGTGCTGATACTTGGCTTTCCAAAAATCCAATTTGTCCTGTTTGTAGAACTAAACTGGAGCCTGAGTTCTTCAATCCGACTGAAAGTAACCCATGTTGAAGGAAAAAACTAAACCAATTTCTGCTGTAAAAGTTTTAAATTATAGGAGTAGTTTGAGATAAATGGGTGTTTTAATCGTATTTTTTTGAATTTAATTCTGAATTTTGGGTGGTGGGTGTTGTTATGAGAAATAGCTTAATTACATAAAGTACAGTTTCTTGTTTGTTTGCTTTGCCTTCTTCTGTTTATGTTCTTCATTTCTAATTTTGCACCATTGTTGAAGCTTCTGGGGACTAACTGGCATTGGTAAAACTAGAATTTTATCAAGCAGGTCAAAAAATAAAATTACATATATAAATATAAAAAATTCTAAAGAATAACCTAAGTTGTTTTTCTAAGAATTAAAAAAAGTATTTTTTAATAAAAATACATTTAGATTATTTTTTTTTGAAAAGAAATGGACAAACATTAATTATTGTTATATTTAAATTTATTAAACAAACATAAAAACAATTTATTCAAAACTGAGGAAATACATCTAAATTTAATTTTTGAATTTTGTCTAATGCTAGCTGTTATTTAATTTCTAGAGTTTTCATGAAGCTTCTTTTTTAATAGAAATCAGTGTGCAATCAAATGATGATAAAGATAGTTAAGAGGGGAGCTGGCAATTGTTTTGGTGGGAACCCAACAATTGACATAATTGAAACTTGAATTCATTGCAATCAAATGATTAATTTTGGCCATTGGATTTAATCACATACTTTCATATTTTAGAAAATAAAAATCACAAATAAATAAATGAACAAATAGTGTGCAACACTCTCCACTATGAATGGGGAAGAAAAGCTTGGGAAAAAGATAGGAGAAGAAAAAGCATCACTAGTACAAAAGTTGTACTAGCACTACTATTCAATTAGGGCAGCTAAGTCGGTGCACTAAGTTCTCGATATATTGTGTGTAAATTTCGGTGCACTAAGTTCTCGATATATTGTGTGTAAATTTTAGAGAAGAGGAGCAGAAATTATATGTGGTATCAGCTTGTATCTTCGTAAAATCTATTTATACAGCTTGAATTCGTTATTATCATATCACGTGACTGTAATATTACTATTATAAGTTAGGACTTCTCTCATAGTATAAGAATTTTTTTGGAAGTGATAAAAAGATAAAATTTTGTAGGGTAAATAATTTATTCATTTTGGTTTTTGTACATAACACTATACATGTGAATCAAATGATCACTTAAAAAGGGGTTTTAGTTGCAAAGTCTCAAATCATGTGAACCAATGGCCACTTAAGTCTTGTTTGTTTTTATAAGTTTAGCACATAAGGAAATTCTTTGGTACATATACATAGCAATTACATAATCATTATAACGGTGGTCAGAAATTGTGATGATCAGTTAGTACTCTCCATCTTTAACAAGAGGCTTAGGATTGTGTACTCAAAACGTACTCTTCATCCTTAACAAGAGGGTTCAGGTCGTGTACTTAGAATGAAGTCAACTTTTTATATTTGTAATTTGTTTAACCAAACAAGGTGCTATGCCCATGCATAGTGAAAGTGAAAGAGAAACTAAAAATTGATTCCTTACATAACTTTTGATTAGGTAGCTTTTTATGGAGGAAAGGAAGGTAGGGTAGATGCCAGCTATAACTTTGTGTGAAACAATCAATTGGTTTAAACCTTTTTTCCCAAAGCTGACTTTCTTTTAAACTACTCATCAATTGCCTTTGCATGGCCTCAATGGGTGACCACTTAATACTTACATTGAATCATAATATTGTTCATTTCATCATACTTAAGCATAACTTATATGATACTCCCTCCGTTCATTTTTACTTATCATTATTTCACTTATCGAGGTTAAATTATATGAATTTTGATCAATATTTTAAGATGTATTATTTTTAATCATATTAATTTGAAAATGATTGAAACTTATAGCATTTTTCGTATAATTTTTTATTATTTAAATTTTAAATATTAAACTTAACTACTACAATTTACCTTTAAAGTTTAGTTAAGTTAACCTCGAAAAATGAAATAATGATAAGTTAAAGTGAACAAAGAAAGTATAAAAATATAAATTTATATCCCGCAAAAAAGATTTTTTTCTTTCACTTGACCTACATTTAATTGCACGATTTCGTCCTTAACAAGACAATCAAACTTATACCCCGCACAAAAGTTATTTATCTTGAGGAGCAAAAATAAATTAAAAACCAACACAAAATAAAGACAAAAGTGCAAATGACCCTTATAGTTATGCTTTTACTTTTTTTATTCTCATTTCATATCTGATACTCATATTATGACCTGATTATATACAAATTCACGTCAATAAAATTTCATAATAAAAAATAAAAACTCAAACTCGAGATCTCCACGGACCAATAAAAATTAAGGGGCATTTAGTAGTCCATCACACTCTTGTTGTTTGTTGGTTATAGCTATTCATTTTTTGGGACATTAAATTAGATGGATTAGTGAAGGGCATAGATATTTGTTGCGTGACTCTTGAAAATTTCAAGTCCCAAATCTCCATCGGTTCGCTAGTTTTCTTCCATTTGTATTGCTTCGCATTTATTGCACCTACCAAAAAAATTATCTGTCAAACCCATTTCCATTCTTTGTTTTTTGCCCTTTCTATTTTTGTTATTTTCCCATTTAATTACTTTAAATAAAAATATTCTCTTCATTTATTTTTATTTGTCCATTATAATACTCTATTTTAGAATATTTAATAATATTTATTCAGTTTTAAAACTATTTTTTCTATCCAATAATATTTGTTCATTTTATAAAATTAAGAGATAATTTTATACGTAGTTCCATAATCATTTTCCTATTGCATTTTTTAAATATTGTATTTAATATATTCAAAGAGTGATATCATTTACTACTTCTTAATTTTTGTGACAAGTCAATAGTGAAAAATATTGTTGGACGGAGAAAGTACAAAACTCTTTGGGGTCGTTTGGTGTGAGGTATAAGTTATAATAATCCCGGGATAAAATGTAGGATTATTTTATCTTATATTTGGTTGGAGGTATAAAGTAATCCTTGGACTATTTATCCAACCATTTTGAGTGATGGAATAAGTTATCTCATACATATAGTGGAATAACTTATCACAAACTAAGTTATCCCGAGATTAATTATCCTGCGATAACATGTTGCTAACCAAACGACCCCAAATAGATAGACGAAATTATCTAGCTTTTACCTACAATATGAGAATGGAACTTTGTTGGAAAATCATATGCGCAGCGGAAGCATATAATGATCGTACTGCTTACATGAATAATAGATAACACATACGTTTATGCTAGAACAAATTAATCATGCTAGAACACATAAACTTTATTAAATTTAATTCGATAAATACCTCTTGAAGCGTGACATTATACCTTCAAGCGAATCCAAGTTAGACTGCAGTTTTGTGGTCTTCTACAATGATCCCAAGTTCACATCTGAACTCTCTCAATACTTGGGTGGGCAAGCATTGTATAGAAACCCTGATTCTTTTTCTTTTTAATCCTCTTTTCTAGGTTAGGAAAACCCCTATTTATAGCGGACCTATCCAAATCTAAAAGGAAGAAGGAACCCTACTTTTCTTCGAAAACAAGAAACTAATATGTGTCCTTCTTTTATTAGAAATAAGATTCTGAGTTCTAGTTAAATATGGGAACTGTAGGGACCACACAATTAATTATTGAGGCTCCCTATTATGGAAATAAATCAAATAATTAATTTGACATTATTCTTACCATGATAAATTACAAATCATTCCACTAAAAATTCGTAATTGCACTCCTCCATTTATATTTTGAAATTCCCCATTAAACATTTATGTAATTCCCCATGTTAAGATTACAGATACTAATCAATAAATTAAATTACTAACGAATTTAATTTAAGGATTAATTTCCTTTAGAGCACTGCTTAACTTATTTCATGTGTCGGATTCATAAATCCACTT
>JBCEWC010012042.1:0-16174 GCA_038996855.1 Solanum aculeatissimum
ATTCATTATTCAATTATGATTAATATGTCGCGTATTAAACCCTTAATATTTTTGCAAGTATTACGTAAGCCTAGAATATACAGAAGTGGCATCCTCTCATGAGGGTTATCACAGGTGGCATGGAAAGTTTGTGTCGGAATGTCTGAATTACCAATAGGTGAAGGTTGAACATCAAAGGCCGTGTGGTTTGGCCCAAGATATCGAGATTCCGACCTGGAAGTAGGAGGATGTGAATATGGACTTCATAGTTGGGTTGCCTCATACTCATAAATTATTTGACTCGATATGGGTTGTTCTTGACCGAATGACTAAGTCGGCTCACGTTTTACCGATTAACACAACTTATAGTGCCGAGAATTATGCTAGATTGTACATTCGGGAATTGCTGAGGTTGCATGGTGTACCGAGGTCTATTATATCGGATCGTGGCACTCAATTCACTTCTCACTTTGGGGGTCATTTCAAAGGGGACTTGGTACAAATATCAAATTAAGCATGACTTTCTATCCGCAAACCGATGGACAAACCAAGAGGAGAATTCAAACTTTGGAGGACATATTAAGGGCTTGTGTGTTGGAGTTCAAGGAAAATTGGTATGATCATCTACCACTTATTGAATTTGCCTATAATAATAGTTTTCATGCTAGCATCGGTATGACCCCATTCGAAGCTTTGTATGGTAGAAGGTGTAGGCGACATTGTTAGGCCTGGATTTGGTGGTTGAAGCCATAGAAAAGGTGAGGTTGATTAGGGAGAGATTGAGGATGGCTAAAGTTGCCAAAAGTCCTATTCAGATATTAGAAAGAGGGATCTTGAATTCCATGTAGGTGATTGGGTTTATGTAAAGCTATCTCCTATGAAAGGCGTCATGCATTTTGGCCAAAAAGGCAAGTTGAACCCTTGGTACATCGGACCATATGAGGTTGTTGAGCGGGTTGGAAAGGTGGCTTATAGGTTGGATTTACCTCTGGAGATGAGCTCTATTCACCTGGTGTTCCATGTTTCGATCTTGAGGAAATTAGTTGGTGACCCTACGACACTTTGGAGGGTGTGACGGTTGAGGAGAACTTGACTTATGAAGAGGTACCAGTCGAAATTTTGGATAGGCAAGTGACGCGTCTTCTCAACAAAGCGGTGGCTTCGGTTAAGGTGCTTTGAAGGAACCAACATGTGGAGAGTGCTACATGGGAAGCAAAATTGGACATGATGGAGCGATACCCCTATATTTCCAATCTACTCAAGCCTAAGGTACTAGGTTTTATCATTTCTAATGGTCCTAATTCTTTATATTCTTGAGTTTCATGACATTGAATGCATACATGAGCATGAAAAATGATTCAAATGATGTTTTGACATGAGTTTTAAATGGCTTTGAAAATGATGCATGATCTCTTATAAGTTATGATGAAAATGTTTCTTGCTTGATTGATTTTCTTAAGTCGTGGTCTAGCTAATTCGAGGACGAATGTTCCCAAGGGGGAGATGATGTAATGACCCAAAATTTTTTGAACGTCTTACTAGTGGGTCAAGGTCCATTTTGAACTTGTTATGGCTGTGTGGTGATGATCATAGATTCTATTTGAGTGGTCGTATTCAAAGGATTCGGGTTAGTTGAGTTTGTATGGAACCGTGTAGGAGGACTTATTTTGAATGGCTACATCTTTTGGTAAGAGATGAATTGTGTGGACTATGACCTATCAAAATGAAGCTCTTTGAGTTATCTTCTCAACGCAATTGGTTTCACTCAAATTGGAGTTTGTATGTAGAAGTTATGGCCATTTCGGTGGGACTATCTGTGGCCGAGAGTGTTCTGGAAAAGGAGGGCCAAAGTTGGCTAAGGCAGGGCCATATGGGAGGGGTCACGAGCCGTATGGAGGCTCACGATCTATGAGGGGCGTCTATGGGTTGATCCAAAAAGTGGGCTAGGTGATGGACCAAGGCCGAAACTAAGTAAGGATCCATGGACCACCTCACGGTCCGTGTGATGCCTCACAGTCCGTGAGGGCCTTCCTGGAGTGGTCCCGAGACTGCCCAGGCCTCAGGGCCAACACTCTAGACTAAGTGAGGATCCACAGACCAGTGTACGGTCCATGTGCAGCTTCACAAACTATGTGTCCTGTTGTGGGGTGATCCAAAAAGTCTTCCAAGATTCCAAGCCAAGACGTGAACCAAGTCAAGCCAGACGGTAGGGTTCACAGTTGGTGAGCCACTACGCGGACAGTGTGGATGCTTCCGTCTGCGATTGTTCCAGCCCTAAACTCTCTTAAAACCCCTAAATTGAACCCTAATTCATTTTAATTCAATCAAGCCCTCAATTCATCTCCCAAATTCTCTCAATTTTCTCTCATCCACCATTGAAGACCAAGCTTGAAATTGGGGGAAACTCAAGTCTTCATCAGAATCTTCTCAATCTTCTTGTTAAATTCAAGGTATGTGGGTTTGATTCATGGTTTCTCTTTCAACCATGAAGACCCAAAATTCTTTTTTCAATTTTTGATAAATTATGATTTTTCTTGAAATGGATTTTTTGAATTAAGAATGATTTAGTGCCATTGAAGTATGGGTTGTTCTTATTTAATGATTTCAAGTTGAATTAAGCCCTTAATTGATGAATTTCTTTGATTCAAGATGGTGCAAGTATGCATGTCCCCTTACTATTTAATTTATGCATGGGTAATGTTAAATTGCGGTTTAATTGTTGATTTAACTTTGAATTTCCTATGGATTCTTCTTGATTTGGATTCAAATTATGAATTCTAGTTACCCATGCTATTCTCATTATCAATCATGGCATTTGCATGCATGAACATAGATTTTAAGAATGTTATGATAAGGTTTCAACCATGAAGACCCAAAATTCTTTTTTCAATTTTTGATAAATTATGATTTTTCTTGAAATGGATTTTTTGAATTAAGAATGATTTAGTGCCATTGAAGTATGGGTTGTTCTTATTTAATGATTTCAAGTTGAATTAAGCCCTTAATTGATGAATTTCTTTGATTCAAGATGGTGCAAGTATGCATGTCCCCTTACTATTTAATTTATGCATGGGTAATGTTAAATTGCGGTTTAATTGTTGATTTAACTTTGAATTTCCTATGGATTCTTCTTGATTTGGATTCAAATTATGAATTCTAGTTACCCATGCTATTCTCATTATCAATCATGGCATTTGCATGCATGAACATAGATTTTAAGAAGGTTATGATGTGGGCCAAGTCCCAAATATGTTTATGAATATAATTTTGATCAAGTATGAGTTATGAAAAGAATGTGATCACATAATATCTATGATATGGATCTTTGAGCAACTATGAGTATTTACACCAATATGATTTGACAAGTATGGAGCTACTCTTATGCGTGAAGTTTGACATGAAAGTGTATTTGGCTTTTTAGCCAAATGAAGTATGATCATGAAATGTGTTTAACTTTTAGTCACATATGCATGAATATGAAGCAAGTGATTTGGCCTTTAAGCCTAATTATGCATGGTATGATGTCAAAGTGTTTCCGTTCCATTTTAAAGGCATGTATATGTATATATATTCTTGTGGGATGACGACTTAGCACCGAGAGGGATTGGAGTAGTAAGTGGGCTATCCCCAAGGGTCCCACTCTTTTCTCACAACTATGTACCAACATAGGTTATGCAACCGAAATGGGTAGGTCCCATAAGGTATGCTATGATATAATATGTTATGTTATGGAAATCCTTCCGAAATGACCGGGTCGTAAGGAAGGTGGCCATCACACCGAAATGACCGGGTCGTAAGGTGTGGTGTAGGTTACCTTTGGCAAGTAATCTTCTCTCATCCGTTGGGAGGCCTCATCAGACAAGTTCATGTTATAGATCACATGAGTTTGGATGTCGGTTATGGTCACATCCCCTAAACTATAATCATTATGGCATTTCATGCATCATGTATTTCATGGCATATTGGTATACTATCCTTTCCTATATTCTCCTTCTATGTATGTGCCTTTGTCATCTACCTTTATTATAGGCTCATGTTCACATTCATTGCTTACCCATATACTTAGTGCATTATTATGTGCTAACCAATAGCTAGACTGCTAATCGAGATTATTGAAGATACTACTTGTGGTGAGCCCTATACTCTAAGGGAAACACCCATTTTCATCTACCTTTGCCTTTACTTTATGTTCTTTTACTTCATGACTTGAGGGTGAGCTTGGAATATGTCGAGGCCCCATCTTATCTTATGTAGAGGCATTGTTGGACATATTGGACTTTATTGCACATTATGTTATGTGATACTCATAATGATATGGCTCTCTATTTTAAGTGTTGGTATCATATGTTATACTTCCATTTCCGCTTATGCTATCACGATATGATTGAATTGGGAATGTGTTTATGTGGAAAGTACCTAACCCTGCTTGCCCCCATAGCGTGAGTCATACTTGCCCTCCCCTTAGAATGTAATAGCTATGTGCTATATGATTCATGCTTATCTTATTCTCGGTAACATCCCCATAGCTTGAGTCCAAAGCCCTGTAATCCCCTAGACTTACGTTCTATTTATTTAATATATGCGCTTCTGAATCGATGATGTGTGTGATAATGCTATGATAGCTTGATCGAGGACTTTAGGGTTCTCCTTTGCCATGACACATCTTGTCCCTACCTTCAGGTCGTGACAATATTCAACAACACCTATAATATAAATGGAATTGGGGAAAAAACATCTCCCAGGCTCACGCTCAAAAGATAGTATAAAAAAATATACAAGTCTAAATAAAACATGAAATGTAATGGTTGTTGTCCCCGGAATGGAGGACTCTCCAAAAGTGATCTTCAATCGAATCGTCTAGACACATGAAGGAGGAGAATGGATAGGAGCTCCGGTCCCTACATGGTTAGGTCACGTAGGAAAAAAGTATATGTTAGTAATGGAATGTACTAAGTATGAGGGGTGCAATAAGACAAAGAACATAAACCATAATTAAATAATATGCAAAACCGTAATCAATGGATATAAGCTGAATATAACATGAATGAACGTGCCTTAATAAAATACATATGTGGAGATAGCCAAATCATAAAATCATATAATACTTAGTTGGGAAGGGACAATAACTAACAAATAAGACCAACTGAGCTACTACTTGAATCCTGATGTTCACTCCACACCGAATGAAGGAGTGGTCTACTTTGCCAAGGTAGACCAAACACTCACCTTATGGGAACTTCCCCATTCTGGAAAGTGTTTCATAACACCTTACAGGAACAACACCATTTTTGGTTACCTCACGGGAGCTCTACCCTCTTCGGTTAATTGTAAGATAAAAGCTTTATGAGAATGCCACCCTTCTTGGATAGTAAAAAGTCGAAGCCTTATGAGATTAGCACCATTTTTGGATATCAAGAGGCATGTACCTTACAGGAACTCTCCCTTTTTGGTTAGTCATGGCATAAGCTATTCAAAAACCTATGGTGGCAACATAGTTAAGGGATGATGGCTACCTACCAAAGTCTGCTCAGTGCTAGGTGACTATTCAAAAAGAATACTCAAAATATAGTCGTAGTCATAATATGCATAATTTAAAAATAGCTCAATATTATCAAAGAGTAGCTCATCAAAATGAAACCTTCAAATTATCAATGATAGGGCTTTATATCAATATAACCTTCACAATATATTCATGACTCATAGCATGCATAATAGCCCTTTCAAAGATTCATATCACTTATAGTTTTCATAACTTGCCATAAGGCTATCAACATCATAGAAGCTTGGAATACATCTTTAATCAAATCATGGTGGGTTCATGTACTTAAGTTTAAACCATATAATTCAAGAGTAAAAAGCATTAGAGGGGAAAAATAGAATGATTGAGCATTATACAAATAACCCACCAAAAGCATAATAAGATTTGGCTAGGGTGTCATCAAACCCTCATAAAAGTCCATCAATTTCACATGACTTTTCAATGAAAAATCATTTAGAAAGGTAAAATATGATAAATCTCTTCATAATATTATCATATAAATAAGTTCATAAAAACATCCATAAATATCCATGAATTTCATGTTGGTGAGGAGGAAGAATGGTTGAACTTGTGAAAGAAATATTTTTACAATCAAACCCACATACCTTGGTTGTTTGTAGATGGAAAATCTCATTGGAAAGTAGGGAAATTCTGAAACCATAGCTGGAACCCTTTACTTAAATGTCTAGAGGATCTTGAGAGAGTTTAGGAGGCGTTAGACTTAGGTTATTTTTTAGAATGAGTTGGAATGGAGTGAATTAGGGTTGTATAGGGCTGATAAGGGGTCTTTGGAAGGATTAACGACGTAGTATAACATTTATTGTAATAGGAAATGTTGAATATGCCCCTTAATGTTTCCTACCAGATGGGACCACGACACTACATATACGGGTCGTGGTCCAGTCTACCGGCCATAGGAGAGGGGGTTTTATCTGATGAAAGTTTCGACCCTCAGGAACCCTCTTCGATCCTCAACCTATGACAAGACTTATGAAATGAAAGTCTCTCTACTGGCCGTCTGATAGTTCCTATACTGAACTTCATGAATCAGTACTTTCACCAAGTTTGGCAAATATTCTACAAGCCCAATATACAGCCCGTGGTGATACTTATGGCCCGTAGGCCATTCCATAGTCCCACTGGTACTCAAAAAAATTTAAGATTTCATTTTTTAACACTTTTACACCCTCCAACAAATAGGGCCTAACAGTCTTATAGGAAGAGGCCTTGAGGAATCCCAAATTTTTCAAAGTCTGGAATCACTCTACGACAGGAGATACGTCTCATATGTGGAACAATAGGTCATGCTACATGTTCATGTCATAGAAGATATAATTCTAATAGCTCAAATTTTATGACACCCAATTCCATGAGCCAAGGTATGGACCGAAGGTGCATCCACGACCTATAGAAGAGGTTTCGTGGATGGCTCAGACAGTTTTTAATGTTGGGTGTTTATGATATTTCCAATTTTTCTAAGCCATAAACTATGTCATTTTCGCTACCCTAACTGACTTAACCGATGTACACCTTATAAGTTCTAATCCTAAGTAATTCAAAGATTTAATCCTCAAAATTTCCTCAAGGGTTCTTAATTTTTCTCTCTCTAAGTCAAATATTTCATTGAAGCTAAATCTTAAAGGATTGATTAAGGATTTCCAATTTTTTTCACTTGAAGTATGTAGGACTTCATTCATGGATTAGTTTCATCCATGAAGCCCAATCAAAAACCTTTTTTTATTTAAGTTTCATGACGAATTCTTATGGGTTTTTAAGCCATGATTCCTTATGCATGGATTATGATTCATACATGATGATTATGACTAATTATGCATAAATATGATGAATTACATGATCTATATGATTTTCAAGAAAAAGTATGGGATTTCAAAGTATGCATGATTAGGGCTTAATGACATGATGTGGGTTCCTTTGTTAATGATCTAATTTGATTTCAATTGCATGCTTTCTCTATGAATCCTATTCAATTGCATAGTTTTAACTCAATTATTCATGAACCCATACTTAGCCCTAGTCTCTTATGTTGAAGCTATGTATTTTTATGACTATGATCCTAAGTATGTAGAAGAATGTCTTAATGGTAATATGGTCACAATGGTGATACTATGATGATGTTGTGATAACGATAATGATGATTTTATACTAAAGAGGGTAATGAAATCCCTAATGGTTATGATGATGTTAAGGTGGGAATGTCTACCCATACTATGATGAAAGCAAATTAGATGGACTATTCTTATGACATGATGTTTTCATGAATGCTATGTTAATTATTTATGAATTATGAAAGCATAATTTTAATGAAGTATGAACTGTGATGAAAGTTATGTATACGCATGATTTATTTATTTTGTGGGATATAACTTAGCATCGAGTGGACCTGTGTGAGGGAAACTATCTCCAAGGGTCCATTTATAAATCCTCAAGTTCTATAACTAAGTGTCACCATAAAAATGATGTTCATGTATTATGCCTTAAAGGTGTGTTATTGGATCCAATTAGCTTAAGTGATGGACACTCACCATGATAGATATATCCTAAAGGGTGAGATCAAATGATGCTTCTCACTGTGTTAGGATAGAGCCTACAGGGGTAGGATCAAGTCTACCTTGGAAAAGAAGACTCCTCGTAGATTGATGTAGAGTGAACATCAAGATTCCATGTAATAGTCCGCATGGTCTTATATGTTTGTTATGGCATTATTCCCATATATGTAATATTAAGTGTAACGACCCAAAAATTTCTGAATCTTATGTTACTGGTCAAGGGATAATTTGAGTTTGTCTTGGTTAGCTTATCAGTTTCCCAAACTCTTTCATGACCGTCTTGGAAGAAATCGTATTGGCTAAGTTTTGCTTGACGTCCTATGGAAATATTGACTTTAGTTGGCTATATCTCTTGGTACGGGATGAACTATGGAGGCCACGACCTATCAAATTGTAGCTCTTTGAGTTACCTTCCCAATGCACTTGGTTTCATTCAATTCGAAGTTCGAATGTGAAAGTTATGGCCTTTACAGTGGGACTACCTGTGCAAGAAATCACACTGCAAAAAGGAAAGTAAATTGTAGGCTAAGGCACTGCCTCACGATGGGACTCACGGTCCGTGGGGAGGATCAAGACCCGTGAGTCTGGTCTGTGTGAAGTTTTAGTGAGTAGTCAAGATGCTGTACCAAGACTCCAAATCAAATAAGGTACCACGGATCAGGTCACGGTCCGTGTGAGGCCTTACGGCTCATGAGCCTCACCCGTGTGGAGTTCTAGTGAGCTACAAAGGATATGTGTCGTGGATATGATCCAAGGGAGGCTACACGGACCAACTCACAGTCTGTGTGAAGCCTCACAGCTCATGTGCCTGGCCGTGTAATTGCGTAAGGAGAATTTGGCTAAGTATGGAATTTTCGTGGGCAAGGTTGTTCCAAGTGTGACTTCACGGAAGGGTCTCACAGACCGTGTGACCTCTCATGGTCCGTGTAGTTGACCGTAGGGGAGAAATTCCAAATTTTCCTATCCATTTCCAAATTAAATCTCATCGTCAAGTGATGTCTCACGGCAAGGCTCACGGACCGTGAGTCACTACACGGTCCATGTAGTGTGTTCCGTCAGTGATAGTTTCCAATTTTCTTCCTTATTTCATTAAAAGTTTAATTGTAATTTTTAACTTTTCCTAAGGTCATTTTAGCATTTTAAAACTCTCCTAAACCCCTTATTTAACCCTATTCACTCCTATTCAATTCAAATTCATTCAATCTCTTCAATTGCTCTCAAATTGCTCTCAACCTCCATTGAAGACTTGCTTGGGAATCAAGGGGGGAAATTCAATTCTTCTTCAAATTCTTCTTGATTTAATCATGGTATGCGATATTTATTCATGGTTCTCCTTTCAACCATGAAGACCCAAAATTCTCTTCTTCAATTTTGATGATTTTTTCTCTCTTTGAAATTGAGTGTTTTAATTTATGAATGATTTAATTTAATGAGTTGTGGGTTGTACTTTAATATTGATTTCAAGTTGATTTAAATTCAATTATCATGTTTTAACTTGGAATTATGAGGATTTGAATATGCATGGTTCCTTGAAAGGTTGCTTAGGCATGGGTAATTCAAATTGTGATTTAAATTGGGATTTACTTATGGTTTTTGATTGAATTCATACTGTATTATTGAATTAAGAATTAATATCTATTGCCCATGCATTCATCTCATCATTCATGACATATGGATACATGTAAGGCTTGGTTTGATGGAACTCTTGATATGACTCGACTTGATTTTGGTAAAACATGGGAATTGACTAGAATGCGATCACATCTTGTCTTGATATAGCCTTATGAGCATTTTGGCTGTTTACACCACATTTTTATGTTAGAATGAGCTACTCCTATGCATTGGCCTACGAATATGGTTCTTTTGAAACTCTTGTTTGGCCTTTAAGACTAATTATGGAAAAGACTTGAAATACGATATTACTTTAGCCTAACTTTGTATTATATGGATTTGAAGTATTGAACCTTCATTTTGAAGGTCGTATATCTATATGTATTCCTACAGGATAAGACTTAGTATCGAGGGATTGAAGTCAAGGTGGACTATCTCCAAGGGTTCATGCTTTTTTCGTCAAATGATGTGCCAACCTGGGTTATCTCCTTGGATGGGATTGACTTGTATCCCCTTTGTAAGGGTTGACCTGGGATCTACCTGGCAAGTAGTCCAATTCCAAGTAGTAGCTCACTTGGTCTCTCCTATTGTCGATTGAGGTCACATCCCCACTATGATATGTAGGTTTGCATTCATGTATCATGGCATATTGTTATGATACTCCCTCCTTGTATATGTATATATTCCTTCTATGCATATATGTTCCCTTGTCATCTAACTTATTTAGTAGGTTCATGTTCATATGCATGGCATGCCCACATACTTAGTACATTATGTGTGCTAACCCATACTCTTTATCTACATGATCAAACCATGTAGGAATCAGAGATGAAATTTATCCACTGTTGGACGCCTCGTTGAGATCTTGGACTTGTCGATAGTGGTGAGCCTTATACTCCAAGGGAAAAACCCATCTTCCTCTATCTTATGCTTTATTTCATTTTACTTATCTTGTGACTTGAGAGTGATACCGAGTTGTGTCAAGGCCCCCGTCTTATTCTTGTAGAGACATTGCTGGATACTTATCGGATTCTATTGTACATCGTACTATGTGTTTATTTGAGATTCTATGATTATCTACGTTTTTCTATGGTTATTTATGTTCCAATTATGCTTCCACTTATGCTATTATGATTTGTTGGATTGGAATGTGCTTATGTGGAAAGTGCCTAACCCTTGTTGCCCCCATAGCTTGAGTCATACTTACCCGCCCCTTAGAACGTAATTGCTATGTGCTATGTGATTCATACTTATCCCATTCCCAGCAACATCCCGATATCTTGAGTCCAAAGCCCCGGAATCCCTTAGACTTATGTGTTGTTTTTGAGATACACACTTCCAAACCTATGATGTGTGATGATGCTAAGATGGCTTGATCGAGGATCTCAGGTTCTCTTTCGCCATGTCACATCTAGACCCTATTCTCAGGTCATGACAAAGATGGTATCAAATCTTTAGGTTTGTAAATAATCCTCGGAATCTAACATGCCGTGTCAATTAGAATCTTGTTCATGGGTGTGGTGTGTGACATACCTATGAATGAGAGGCTATGATGATATTTTAGGAATTTTCTCACTTCGTTGTTCCTTATATCGTGTCGCGAACTGTTTTGTAAGATTTCTTGAAATATTGGTGTTCTTGTTCCTCTTGCAAAAGATGCTTCCTCGAAGAACTCCCATCCCCAGACAGGCCCCGGTCTTTGAGGAACAAGCCCCTCGAGGGCCTGTGGAGGAAAAAGTGACTCATGCTAAATTTCAGAATGTGGTTGCTATGTTGGCCCAAGTGGTGGCTAATCAAACCCGGACAACTAATCCCACAAATGGTGGCACTCTGACTTCTAGGGTAAGGGACTTTTTCTGGATGAATCCTCTAGAGTTCCTTGGTTCGAGAGATGATGAAGATGCCCAGGGGTTTATTGATGAGCTCACGAAAGTGTTGATTGTTATGGGTGTCGGTTCTGAGGAGAAGGCTGAGTTGGTTGTGTATTCGTTGATGGATGTAGCCCAGGTGTTGTATAATCAGTGGTTGGTTGAGAAGGTTGCTGATGCTAAGGTTGATTGGCAAGAATTCAAGACTACTTTTCTGGACCGTTTCTTCCCTCTTGAACTTTGGAAGGCCAAGATGACTGAGTTTATCAACTTCAAGCAAGGAAACATGTCTATGAGGGACTATTCTCTAAAGTTCACCTAGCTCTCGAAGTATGCTCCCATGTTAATAGCTGATCCCCGTACAAGGATGCACAAGTTGTTTTCTAGGGTCTCTGACTTGGTTGTGTAAGAATGTCACACTGCCATGCTCATTCGAGAAATGGATATCTCCAGACTCATGACTTTTGCTGAAAAAATTAAGGGAGAAAAGCTCATGGAGAGAAGGATGAATGACTCCAAGAGGGCTTGGTTTGATGATGTGTTCTCCAGCTCCAGGAGTGGTGGTGGAAGTGATCGATTCCAACAAGGCCAGGGTTCGAATGTGAAGTTTGCCAACTCTAGGGTGCCTCCTCCTAAGGCATAGGTTGGGGGTATACCACGAGCTCCCTATTATGGCTAGTGTGGGGGAAGCCATTCGGGTGAATGTAGAAAGGTTTTGGGTGCTTGCTTCAGGTGTGAAAGTATAAACCACAGGATTGCCGACTGTCCAAAGAACAAAAAGAGGGATCAAGTGGCTCCAGGTGGTCTGGGGCAGCCAAAAGCTCAAGTTGGTGGTGCTTCCAAAAACAATAGGTTATATGTTCTTCATGCCTGAAAAGAAGTGGATGAAGCTCCAGATGTTGTGACTGGTATGTTAAAAGTCTTGGATTTTGATTCTTACGCTTTACTTGATCTAGGTGTAAATTTATCTTTTGTGACACCTCTGTTGGCTGTTAAATTTGGTTTAAGTCCTAAAACCTAATGGGAACTATATTTAGTTTATACTCTCATGGGTGAGTCTATTGTGGCCTAAAGGGTGTATTGGGGTTATCCTATTTTGATTTTGCATAAAGGCTTTCTCGGCGACCTTGTATAGCTTGAGATTTAAGATTTTGATGTTATTCTGGGGATGGATTAGTTGCATGCATCGTATGCCTAGGTCGATTGTAGAACAAGGTAGGTCAGATTCCAGATTCCTAATGAACCTATTGAGAATGGAAGGGTAGTGATTCCGTGGTTAAATGTCACTTTATTTCCTACCTCAAGGCCCGGATAAAAATTGGTAAGGGGTGCATCTATTATATCGTGAGGGTTAGAGATGTGGAGATTGAGTCGCCTTCTCTTGAATCAGTTTTTGTGGTTAATGAGATTCCCGATGTATTTCCCAAGGACTTGCCCGGTGTAACGACATGAATATTTTTGAACTTTGTAGTGGTTGATAAAGGTTTGTTTTGAACTTGTTATGGGTGGTTAGTGATGGTAAGGGGTGCTACTTGCATGGCCACATTCCAAGGAATCGAGTTGGTTGTGTTTTGCATAAGGTCGTGTGGCAGGGATGACTTTGAATAGTCATATCTTTTGGTACGGGATGAACTGTGTAAGCCACAACCTATCAGATCGAAGCGCTTCGAGTTACATTTGAAATACAATTGGTTTCATGCAAATCAGAGTTTGGATGTGGAAGTTATGGCTTATGAGGTAAGATTGTCGGTGCACGAGAGTGTTCTGGAAAAGGGAAAGAAATATTGGCTAAGTCAGGGCCTCACGGATGGGCCACGGATTGTGTAGGGGTTCACAACCGGTGAGCCCATCCGTGGAGTGGTCTAGTGGTGCCCTAGATGATGGACTGAGACCCCGAACCAAGTGAGGCTCCACGGACCACGTCATGGTCCGTGTGATGCCTCATGGTTCGTGAGAGCACCCGTGGAGTGGTCCAGAGTCTTGCTTGGACCCTGGGGTATGACTCCAAGCCAAGTGAGTCTCCACGAACCAGTTCATGGTCCGTGTGGTGCCTCACGGTCCGTGAGCCAGTCCGTAGAGTGGGCCAGAAAGTTTTCCAAATTTACAAGCCAAGGCCGTGACAAAGTGTAGTCACACGGTCGAGTTTATGGACCGTAGACCGTTGTACGGTCCGTGTAGTGGTCCGTCAGCAACTGTGTCTAGTTTTCTTCCTCGTTTCATTAATGGTTTAATTATAATTTTTACCAATACTAGACCTGTTTTAATAATTTTAAACCCTCCTAAAACCCCTGATTAAGCCCTATTCATTCCTATCCCATTTTTAATTTTTCAATCTCTTCCAAAATTCTCTCATCCTCCATTGAAGACTAGCTTAAAAATTAAAGGGGAAATTCAGTTCATCTCCAAATTCTTCTTGATCTTCTTGATTAATTCAGGTATGTGGGCTTGATTCATGGTTTCTCTTTCAACCATGAAGACTCAAAAACCTTTTTCTTTAATTTGATGAAATTTGATTTCTCAAAAATGGGTCTTTAACATTATGAATGAGTTACTTGAAATTGACGTGTGGGCTGTGTTAATTTATAAATTTCAAAATGGATTGAGCCCCTAATTGATGATTTCCATGGAATTCATGATGTTTCAAAAATGCATGTCCCCTTAGCTCTTCAATTCAAGTATGGGTATTAAGAATTTTGCTTTAAATTGATGATTTCATCATGCTTTGGATATGGACTTATTGTATTGATAATTTAAAAGTTGTTATCCAATACCCATGCTACTCTTGATCATCTATGCATTGCATTCATGAGCATGAAAGGCTTGTTATGATGAACTCCTGATAAGGTCTTGACCCTCATGTTATGATATGACTTGAATTGATAAGACATGGGAATTGACTAAATGTGATCACATAAAGTCTATCTTATGGCTCTTTGAGAAATTATGGGTGTTTACACCATCTTGATATGATGTGTTATGATAAGGAATGATATGATATGCTATGTAGATGAGCTACTCCTATTGCATTAGTTTTGAAAACTCTTGTTTGGCTTTTGAGCCTAATTAGGGAAAGACATGAATTATGATTTGGCCTTTAGCCCAATTATGCATTGTTTTGAACGAAATGTCAAATCTCCATTTGAAGGCTTGTATATTTATATGTATTCTCGTGGGATGAGACTTAGCACCGAGGAATTCGAGTCGGGGTGGACTATCTCCAAGGGTCCATACTCTTTTCCGTCAAACCATGTGCCACCATGGGTATTCTCCCTTGATGGGATTGACTTGTTATGTATCCCCTTTCTTAAGGGTTGACTAGGGATCTATCTAGCAAGTAGTACAATTACAAGTAGTGGCTTGCTTGGTATCTCTTGTTGTCAGTTGAGGTCACATCCCCACTATCATATATATATATAGGTTTGCACTTAATGCATCAAGACATGACATGACATACTGTTATGATATAAACTCCTTGACTATGCACACTGTTTCTGTACCATGTGTGCACTTGTCATCTAGTCTTGTCATAGGAGCATGTGCACGTGCATGGAATACCCCCATACTTAGTGCATTATATGTGCTAATCCATGTTCTTTGTCTACATGTTCTAACCACGTGGAGACCGGAGGTGAGTTCCATCCACCGTTGGACGACTAGAGAAGACTTTGAAGTATTGCTTGCAGTGAGCCCTATACTCCAAGGGAAATACCCGATTTCATCTACCTTATGTATTTAGTCATGTTTTTTTATCTTATGACTTGAGGGTGAGCCCGAATGTCACGACCCGGTTAGGGGGGTCTTGGTGAAGGAGAACTCGAAAGTTCTCGATCAAGCCATCATAGCATCAAAACTCATCATTGGCTCAAAGAATGCAGAAGCATAGTACTCAACACCTTCACCTACATGATTAGAACATGTAGACAAAGTATGGGTTAGCACAATAAAGCACTTAGTATGCGGGCATGCAATGCATATGACATGAAGCATGACAACAATATGACAAGGGGACCAATGGTTTGAAGAGAATGCTCTTAGCCAAAGGAATATATATATATATATATAACAAGATGCTTATGCCATGATGAATGAAATACAAACCTATCAATAATATAAATTTGGGGATTTGACCTCAACCGACTCAAAGTAGGACCAAGTGAGCTACCACTTGGAATGGACTACTTGCCAAGTAGATCCCAAAACTCCATTAAACAAGGTGTATCAAAACAAAGCTCCCGATTTGGAGCAATCCCTTGGTGGCACATGGTTTGACGGAAAGGGTGCATGCCCAATCCCTCGGTACTAAGTAAGATCCCACGGGAATACATATATACATACAAATTCTCTTCAAAACCCGAAACTAACCATACTTTTCAAATCATGCATCATTAGAACATAGTTACCAAAATCAAACGTTTTATGTCAAGAGACTTCAAACAAAATCAAGTGTTTCCAAAATCATTCAAGATCAATGCAATAGGATGTAGCTTATTCTACAAAATCACAAACAAAACCAAACGGTGCAAGCACCCAAAGGACTCATAGAGTCAATCAAAGAGACATTGTGATCACAAGCCTAGGCATATCCAAATTCATATCAAGAATTTCTCCAA
>JBCEWC010012043.1:0-16174 GCA_038996855.1 Solanum aculeatissimum
AATTTAGTAATTTTTTTAAATGGTAGGGAATAATTGTAATTAAGTTTTCAAATGTTGTGTATTTCTGTAATTTCTCCCAAAAAAAAAAAAGAATATGTAGCAACTATGCACTTTGAAAAATAAAATAATATAATTCAATAAGGTGTATTGAGGATAAGTAGAAATAAATTGAGACAATATATTTAAAATAGTATATGGTGAGTAAGTGTATACTTCCTCTATCACATATTAACTTAATTCATTATTCAAAATAGTTGAATTGTTCAAAGTTTAAAATGAATGATTGATTTTTTTTTCATATTAACCCTTTCATTTGTTGAAGTTTAATATTTTCTATAAGATAAATTATACTATTTGCAAAAGTACATTTATGATTTCATAAAGAATAATAATAAAAAATATGATTCAAATTATATTTTTCTTAATATGTGTGCATTATTTCATAAATTAAACTAATATAGAATAGAGAAAGTAATTAATGACCAGCAACTAACAACTACTATATGAAATCACCATGTACATATAAGTTTGGCCTGTTTGATTAGGAGGAAATGCATTTTATTTCATCATCTATTTGTTGTGTAATGTATTTTATAAGTTTAATATAACGTCTAATTAAGTTTTCACAAGGTTGGTCTAGTAGTTGAAGATGTGGAGTGAGAATTGTAACGATCATCATTTAAATTACAGCACCATACACATTTTTAATAATGACGATTATTTTATATTATTTTTAGGGGTGGACATAAATAGTAAAATCAAATCGAACCAAATTAATTCTTTTTTTTTATTCGGTATTGATGTTCTTTTTTAAAAAATTCAGTGCTTTGGTTCAGTGTTCGGTATAGGGATCTCAAAATTTTGGTGCATCTAAGAATCAAACTTTTATTTTTTTAAAAATTAAAAATTTTATATATGTATTAGACCAAAAATAAAATTATATATATATGTATAAATCAATTAGAAATTAAATCATTCATGAAACAAGTCAAAGTAACACCAAATTTATAATTTATGTAGTTAACTTGAAATATACTTTTTCAAGAGAAATTCAAACAAATTTTTGGCGATTTATATAATGTAAAGGATGTCTTCATGTTTGTTTCCACAAGTAATAGTTGGAGGCACAAGTTTTTGACAAAAATAAATATAGTTTTGAAAGTATAATAAGTGTTCCATGGGAACACATTATCACTTAACATGATTTTAAGTTTTTAAGTGTCTTATACTTTGATTTTGTTCTCATTTTATTTTTCATTAGTTCGCATCGAAAAACCATTTGAAAACACCGAATAAAATCAATATATTTTAGTTCGATATATGGTGAGTAATTTTTCAAAATCGAAGAATCAAGCCAAAATTTACTAAAACTGAACCGAAGAACGAAATGCCCACCCTTAACTACTTCACCAAATATTTAAGTAAATATTATATGTATTTTCACCAGGTATTTTTTTGAATATTATATTTTCATATAAACGGTGTATATGCATGTAATGTTTTTATAAACTCAATACATTACCTGAAATAATACAAAATAAACATTAATTTGGGTCAAGGAATAATTAAAGCGTTTAAATCTCCATAATCACATACGCATGCCAACGCGCAAGTTCAAGACACCACATTACCATTTATGCTACAAACACATGGCTTTAATAAATTGATGACATGAATTAAACTTAATGAAGAAATATAATCCGTGAAAATTAATGTAAGATTATTCGAATTTAATTTATATATACAGACTATAGTATTATCAACAAATCCATGAAACACAAGTATCTTTGCGATATAGCCGGGTATTTAATTGGAAAAATTACTTAATTGAATTTTTTTTAATAAATAATTACTGATTTTAGCGATATTTTTTATTTATTACCATTTATAGCAATATATAACAATATTATGATAAATTTGCACTTTGTATTAAAAGTGAATTACGGATTCAATATAAATCTGTACTTGTATTAAAAGTGAATTATGGATTCAATATGAATGTATTAAAGGTGAATCATGCATTTAATAACTTGTATTAAATATGTTTTACAAATAATTCTTTGAAATATGAATTAAATATGTATTATAAATGTTTTAGAAGTGTTCAGTGAAATTAAATAGTTATCTATTCTGTATTATAAATGTATTAGAAGTATTTAGTGAAAAAAATTATTATTGCTATAAATGATAAATATTTTCTTAATCTGGTATATCTATGTAAGTTTTTCTATTTAATTGATCGTTAATGATATCTTAAAGAAGCTAAATATATATATTTAGTCGAGTACAATATGATATTGAAATAGTACTTACGCTATACTAATCGAAATGAAATATATTTACAAGGTTAACAAGTTAATCATGTAGTAAACCATCAGCACCTTGTTTGGATGGTTTTTGTCTGTTATAATATAATGTATGTTAGTATAGATATAATGTTTGCTTTGATTGTTATTTAAATTTTATTATATCTTATCGTTTAAATCCATCATTAGATAATAATGAAAATTTTCTTTTGATGTAGCGATTGATTTTGTGTGATTGTATCGTTACTTAAATATTTTCTTCTCATTTTATCCTTTTTATTCTTTAGTAGAAGTAGTTCTGTTTTATGTTTTATCCTATTTTTGCTTACTAACTTTACTAGTACACTACTTTAAAAAAAAAATAAGTTTATCATTTTAAATTATGTATATGTGACGTTATAATGACCAAAAAAGGTACAATTAATCTAAATATTTATTCATTAAAATAAAATAATATAATACAATACATTAGGATTGTATATAGACTGAATTGGTTGTGAATTTTTAAAAATCAAACCATTTGTGTCGGATTTTTGAATTTATCAACCAAATCAAACTAATAAAATTCAAATATTTCAAATTTCTCAGGTTTTTGGATTTTTTCAGTAAAGTATTTGTATAAACATATACTTAATTTTTGTTTCAAATATTTCTTTAATCCCACTCATATACAATTATCTAAGATGTTTCTTAAGAAAATAACACAAATATGATATGAGTGATATTGACACTATATTCAACAAAATAATAATATAATCTCATAAAACAACAATAACATACCCAGTGAAATCCCACAAGTGGGGTCTGGGGAGGGTAAAATATACGCAGACATTACCACTACTTCAAAGGTAGAGAGGTTGTTTCCTGGAAACCCTCGTCTCAAAAATCCATAGGCAGAATAAACTAGATATGAAAAACGGGAAAGGAAAAGAAAAGAAAACCAGAAGAATAACTAATAACGAAAAATATGATAGCATGTAAATACGATAAAAATCAACACATATATGACGAATAGTGACAACACAGGATATAAAAACACGACTAATCCTACTACCCTACTATACCCCAAGTCCAGACATCAACCTACTCCTGCTAACCTATTAGTTTGCTACTCTAATTCGCGACCTTCATTCTTTTCTATCTAAGGTCATGTCCTCGGCGAGATGAAGTTTCGCCATATCTTGTTTGATCACCTCCCCCCAATACTTCTTCGGTCTACCTCTACTCCTTCGTGTAACTCCTAAATCCTATCTCTCGCACCTCCTAACAGGAGCATCGGTGCTTCTTCTCAGCACGTGTCCAAACCATCGCAGTCTCGCTTCCCTCATCTTATCCTCCACAGGGCCACCTCTAGCTTTTCCCAAACGGTTTCATTCCTAATCTTATCACTCCTGGTATGACCACACATCCATCACAACATCCTCATCATGCTAAAATAAGTATAATAATGTCACGATCCGATTTCTCAAGTCATGATGACACCTACCATAACCCACTAACAGATAAGTCAACTCGTAACTCAGAACCGCAAGTAATGGGTATAAGGGGGAAGCTAGACAAGAAACTATTAGAAAAGAGATTATAATGACAAGAGTTGAAAGCTAAATATATACATAAATGTTCTTTCTCAGAACCTGGAAGTCACGAGTACAAAACTTCTAAAAATAAAAGATAAATACAAGTTTCAACAGTGGCTAGTCTCAAAAAGCAAAAGGCTGGCCACCATGCTAACGGAGACAAAAATGATCCCAAAAGGACAAGTGTTTACCCTCGTCTCTAATGTAGGCCGTTGCAAGCTCAATAGGTCAACACTGATAATTGGTGCTTGGATCTGCATCATAGAAGTAGATGCAGAATGTAGTATAAGTACTGAGAGAATAAGTATCCAGTAAGCATCATAGTTCGTCTGAACAAAAAAATAAAAGCAATACGAAAAAAAACTAAACAGAAGTCATAATATAGTAGTCTAAAGTAAGGAAGGTAAATAACCATACAAATAAGAAGAAACTATCTAGGAAAGGCTACAGTGAACTATACCCAACTTGGGGGGGGGGGGGGGAGGGGGGGGGCATAATTCCAATGGAGACACTCGTAGCTAAGTTAAAAATTCAAACAAATTCTCATAAGCTCACAGAGTACACATAATAGCTAAAACTATAAGAACTAGGAACTAATAAATTTGTAACTTTGAGAACTAAAGAACCACGCCCAATTCTAAACCATGAACCTCTAAGAATTGAAGAACCTCACCTTATGCTGAACCATAAATGTCATAAATATCAAGGTCGAAACTGAAATCTGGATGCTCATAAGAATTATTAGTACAATCAAGGCTAAAACTTAAATTCATATTCGTCATGAAAAATGAGTCGGTCGAGGTTGGAACTTTAACCTGAATACTCTCCGACGGAATCCTAAAATGGAGTCTGAAACTTGAATCCGGATACTCACAAAAGATTTAATCAAAGGTGTTAAAAAATTTTATTTTTCAAGTTGTATTTTAATAACCATCGTGGATCGCCTTCCACCACGAAATAAACCAACACAATCGTTCGAGCTTCGTCGAAATTAATCTTGAATAAAAAATGGAGTCTGGTACCACCAACTTATCTCCTAAGTCGCAGAACTCGGGATGTTATGGATAAAAGTATTCATAAGAGCAAGGTTACTGCCTAGCTAATACCTACCTACCATACTTTAGTCTTCTATGCTAGTTTACAAGTATCTAAGCTGTCCGAAATGACGTTGGCGCATCTAAGGCAAGTTTTAATTGCTATAAACTAAGGTCAACATGCGTAAAATAATCCAAACAAGAATTCAATAATACACAAAGTATCAACAATCAACAAAAAGGAATACATGCTCACAAATATTCGAAATTCTAAAAAAAGGTCAAAAAAATGATTTCTAAATATATAATATATACAAAATAGCTACCCAACCTAAATTCCATCAATTTCAACAAGTATTTACACATTCCAACTCAACATAAGGAAGAAGAAGTCGTAGCCTACTTGTAGACTGACCACGCGTACTCTAACTCACTTTGCCGAAGCTTTCTCTTTTCGTACGACCTATGAACGTTGTCATACTGTCAAAAAATTACAATATCGTTACGATCATTACGATCATTTTGACACTAGATTTACTAAAAATGGAGATAAACTAATTTCAAGCTCAAAATAAAAAAAGTGAGATCCGTGTCGAATATTTCAAAATAAATCTCAAAAATTGATCCTAATTAGTTTCTCAAACTCATGTTCCAAACCGAGACATAATTCGAGGCTCGAAAATGGTACAAATCAGCTCGTGCATAAAAACTCAAAATTTCTCAAGATGAAGAATAAGGACAATAGTTGTTTCAGCATAATTACCTCCAAAAAAGTCTCTAATTCACTTTTCAAGCATACCAAAATGTTCTCCTCGAAAAACCACACAAGTTAGCCTCTTGAATCACTCAATTTGGAGCTCGATAACTCAAGATATTCAACTTTAAAATTTAGAAGAAAATCTGTAAATGGGTTGTCTTATAGGCGAGGGTGCACCAGATACGCTGCACTAAGATTATTCTCATTTTTCAGGTCTCCAACAAGTGCTCGGGATTCATTTAGAACCCTGTGTGCGTAAATGGACTATGTTACCCACACTAAATTTGGCATTCTGAACCTAACGACATAGTCTAAATTTTCATACGAGATCGTGATGACTGAAAGTAGGTCCCACTCTCAAAGGTTATTTTCAATCAAAATCCACCCAAGGGCTCAAAATGAGTCTAGAAGCTTTGGAAGATAAACAGAATGTCGTTCTTGACCAAACTCGACGTTTCAGAGCTAACCATGTTGTCATAATTTTTATTTTAGTATGTTTTCCAACAATGTTGAGCAAAGTCAACTTTTAGCCAATTTTCAAAGGCTAAACTGCTAAATGATTCAAACTCGCACTGAAAATCTTGAAACTCGAACCAATCATGCTTCTAACCTAATTTGAGCATTCCAGAGCTGATGAAATTGTCATAATTTTGTTCAGAGGTATTTTCTCTTTTTTTTTTATCGAAGTCAACTTTTCAAGTTATAAAGACATCCAAACACAAAAAACTGCACAAAATCCAAATGAACAACCATGCGACCGAGCTAACAGTATCAACAGGTCATATATGACTTGAATCGTTGTAGGAAAGCTCTAAAAGGCAAAATGGAAGCAGGATAAGGAAAATGACTTGGAGGGTTACTTAATTATGCGACTAAGCATTAAAGAAAATTAAAATTAGGTTATATGTTTTAATTATCTAAACCAATATTTAACTAAAGAAAAATATTCAACATTAATTATTGTCATCCTTAACATTGAGTTCATTATTTTTGTTAGCAATAATATTAATTTGATTTTGATTTGAATTGTTAATATTTATGGGATATAACCTTTATTGGACTATTCAAATTCTAAATCAGACTTGAAATAACATTGTTAAAAAGATAAAAACTATAAAAGATATTTATAAATTACATCAAAGTACATATTTTTATGTGTAGAATAATATTTAAAAATTATATATATGATGTCGAGTTGATTTAGTTTCGAATTAACTTATAAATTGGATTTTTTTCTTCAATATCAAAACAAGTCAAGTTTTTCTTCAATTTAATTTTTTTCCTCCTAGGTAAGAATATGTAACAACCCTATGAATAAAAAGTGTAAGAAGAGCAAAGAGAACCCCAGGGTAACAAAAGTAAAAGCGTGCATTGTTTTCTCTCTCTAGTCCCACTACTAAAATAAACGAGAGAAAAATAGAGGCACAACAAAACCCACTAGTACGCTCTCGCAGTGATCACAGAAAGAAAAAGAGCACTCATTAGAAAGAGACTCATGAGAAGAGAGAAATAAAAAAGAAGAAAGCAGTTGAGAAGGGAAGGTTGGGTTGGTTATGGTGGAAAATCTAATCGGCACGGCACAGCTCAAGGGCAGAATCGTCATTCTAGATTCCTTTCTCTCTCCATCTCCATCTCCATGCTCCTTCTCTTCTTCACCTCCGTCGCTTCTAATGTTGTTGAATCCATCGGCACAAGAATCAGTAAGCTCGGTGGAGGATTCATCGGCGTTAGCGGTGGAAACGGTGGTGCTTTCTGGATGGACCGTCAAACTTCCAATGCCGGTATAGCTTTTGCTGTCACGGCCTTGGCCGGTCTCGCCTTGGCCGCCGCCGTTTTCTACACTACTAGGTAAAACAAACGAACAAACAAAAACACTCTCAGGGACTGAAATTGCCACTACATGTTGTAAGTTAAAAGGAATTATTGAAAGAAGAACCGGAATCATTGAAACCCTAGAAATTTGTAGAGTAGATCTTTCTCCTTTTTTTCTCCTATCCTTTTTTTCCACAGTTAAAACAGTCAGTGTAGAAGTAGATGAGAGCTCTCAGACGAAGTCAGACTTCGTCATCTTCGAATTCCTCTTCACCGTCTTCATCATCACCATCATCATCGTCATCGTCGTGGATTCATTTGAGATCAGTTCTATTCGTTGTTGCCTCCTCACCAGCTTCTTCTTCCTCCTCTAATAGGTGAGTCTCTCCTGTCTTTCACTCTCTAAAACTTTTTCGATCTGCTTCTCACTTTCTATAAGATTCATCTGCCTTTTATATAAGCATAGTTATTCTTTACAGATCCGATCTCAGGTCCTCTTTTTTTTTTTTTTTTTGGCCTAGGATATGCCCCCGTGCTAAAGTTTAATCCTTCAAGCCATTGCTCAATCTTAGTCTCTACTATGTTTTGTAAATTATTCGTTTTGCTGCCATAATTGAGTCTAAATTTGACTTTTATGACAGTTTTGTTGGCTTTTTTTAAAATAGAAGTGTTTGAGTTTGTTGGATTTGTTGTTGTCAATAATCTGGTGGATTGATTCCTTGAGCTAAACTTTGAACAAGTCGGATTTGATTTTATATGAGATAAGGGTGGAAACTCTCATTAGGTGATAACATTTTTTTAATGAATGTATGTGGACTATATTTCTATATTTGTATGCTTGCTTGATCAAAATTCTGAAAGCTACGAATTTTTCTACCTCTTGCTGATGTGTCTCCTCTTCTATTCTGTCACAGTGACACAGGTTGGTTGACCTGGTGTTTTAAGTTTCATAAAGTCTTCCAACTATGTGTTTTTGATGATAATTAAGTGCACAAAAGAAATAGCAATTTGATATGATATGTTATCTCCTCCAACTTTCCCAGGACAGGGATGTTGTTATATATTTTTATCTGGAGGCTTTTGGGGCGTGGATTAGGGTGAGGTTTCACTAGTTGAAAGGGAATTTCTAATGTAGGTAGTATGTAGATGGTACTGTCAACTTTTAAGTTTCTTGCCAGGGTCTCACTCTTAAGTTACTGTCGGTGTATTTTGTTTTTGGATATTATTTGGATGGGTTGGCTTGTTTACAGTGGGATGGGATGTTTATCAGTGTATATTTTGCTTACATTTAATGTTTCCAATGTTGAAAGTTTTTCTTAATTAGGTCGTGTTGGTAAATGTTTAGCATGAAGGCGCCATAGTCCTATAAGATTGAGACTAAAGTAGCAACACAGTACAACTCTTCATAGTGCAGTCTCACCCCTAGATTCCACATGTTTCTTAGTGAGGTGTTGTTTGGAGGTTATTAGGAGTTCTTTGTTTTGGGATATTCTGATTGAACAGTGAATCATGAATAGGTCTGCCTATACTGCTGCTTAATCACATCTGTCAGAGATAGGCTGCCAGACAGATAATATTCTTATATTTAGCAGTTAAGTGATGTACTAATTTCTTGTTGAATCTATGTACCTTGCAACTGCTTCCTTCTTTCAAATTGTTTTAAGTTCATTACCTTCAATACATTATTTTGTGGTTATGAACTTGTGGCCTTGCCTGTTGTTTGCTTTTTTTTATCATTCTCGGTTGCAGTTTCCCTACTACTTCTATTTTCTTCTTGTCATGATGGTTAACCTTTGTAAAGTTCTCATTTCTAGAGCGAGTTGGTTTAAAGTGATGTTAATTGCTAATCATGCTGAATATCAGTCTTGTCTGACACTCTGATGGATCTTGTTAGAGTTGCTGATGTTGTTACCTTGACACATAACACTAACAAAAATATATTATTATGCACTTCTTGTTTGCCAAAATGCTTAATCATGCTTATGATTTTTTTCAGAGGTCATCTCAAATCACCATGGTCTCGTAGAAAAAGAAAACGTGCTCTTGCACCTCAACAGTGGAGAAGCTTTTTCACACCAGAAGGAAAACTTCGTGATGGTGGAATTAAATTTCTAAAGAAAGTCCGAAGCGGAGTGAGTTTCTGGCCCACCTTAAACTTTTAGAATTTATCTTTCTTATCTCAATATACACAAAGATTATCAGGCGAGCTAAACCTCAGAATGTTGATTTGGGAAGTTAGGAATAGGAACATGAAAGTCAAAATGATTACATTTCTAATGTTGATTTGGGAAGTTCGGAATAGGAACATGAAAGACAAAATGATTTCATTTCCCTTGCTTGGTTGTGAAGGACATACATAAGATTGAGTTGGTAAAACCCATTCTCCCTGGCCAAACTTACCAATTTAAAAAGAAAAAACATTCTCCCTGGTTTGGTGGACATAAGAATGTGAAGAGAAAGTAGATTTGCCAACCATCATTAATTTATAATCTAGATTTTTGTCAAAAGGAAAAGAAAAAAAGGTCTGTTTACCTTGTGCTATTTAGGGATAATGGAAGATGTAGAAAAATCATTCTGTCTTGCTTGGTATCCAAAAAAAAAGTGTGAAAGGAAGTCGTGAATTACCCTATTTTTTTCAAAATCTTCAGATCTCAATTTTTTTATGTGCCCTAGTGAGAAAGCCATTCAACTCTTCCCTTTTTACTACTGAAGAGGGATCTGGAAAGTTTTAACATCACAGTTTCTCTTCCTTTGCTTTCCAAAGAAGAGTAAAGTATGTTGACTAACTATTGGCCCTTTCATGTAGGGTGTTGATCCTAGTATCAGGGCTGAGGTTTGGCCATTCCTCCTGGGAGTGTAAGTATTTCTGTCTCATGTAATAATTATCTTATTAAGATTGATAGTCTGAGTTTTGATTGTTTTCTTCTCCATTTTTCTAGGATAAATTAGATATTTGCTTCTTTTATTTTGTCCTCTTCTGTTTTGATTAGTCAACTGTAGCTCTGCTTAATTTCCACAGAAGTGGCATGGGAGTTCTAACATATTTTGAATAATAATTTATCATCTGGATATTTATTTTGAATAATAATTTATCATCTAGGCATTCACGTAGTGGCTTATAAAAATTATATCCATATGTGTCCCCTTAATTTTATATAATAACCACCTCCCATGTGCTTCATTCAGATTCGGGACCAGTAATCTCATGCTTTGTCACTTTTTTAATACATCCTTTTGCTGGACTTCCAGTTATGTTAGGGTCACTACCTCGGCTTCAATTACGTGAGGATTTTTTCTGTGGAAGATTGTGTCAAAATTTATCTCTGCTCATGGAGTGCTAAGAGTACTTCATTTGGTGACAATCTAGGTTCTGGATCCTTGTACCCTTATGATGTAGATGTACTCACATTTTGAAGTGAGGTATGGGCATTGTTTTTTGTGAGTTTGGGGAAGGTAGAAGTGTACACATACCTTACCCCTATCTAGGTAGGTGGAAAGATTGTTTTGGATAGATCCTTGGTTCAAGGAAAAATATTTTAAAGTAGGTCGAACAAAAGAAGTAACAGGAGTAAAGAAGTCATAGCGAGTGTAGTAGTGTTTAGTAAGAATTTCCTGTATAGTATTCACCGGAAAAGTACTACTCCCTTTGTCCCATTATATATGAGTGAGTTTGACTGGGTTTGCGGAAACAACTTCTCTATCTGTATGAGGTAGTGGTAAGGTCTGCCTACGTTTTATCCTCCATAGACCCCACTTGTGGGATTTCACTGGGTATGTTGTTGTAGTTTGACTGGGCACGAAATTAAAGAAAGAATGAAAAACTTTTGAAACTTGTGGTCTAAAATAAATCATAGATATTTGTGTGGCGAGAAATCATTTCATTAAGGGTAAAATAGTTATTTTAAAATTAAATTGTTACTAAATATAGAAATGTGTCATTATTTTTGGGAGTGACTAAAAAGGAAAGTAAGTCATAAATTGGGATAGAGGGAGTACGTTAAAATTTTGTATAATTTGAAAATAATATATCAGAACATCAACCCTCAGGGGTTGGCCTGGTGGTAATAAACTTGAGCCTTGGGGTTTGCTCCCTTTCAAGGTCTCAAGTTCGAAACTCACCGGGTGCAAACAATTTCTGAGAGCCATCAGACTGGGTAAAATCTAAATTAACCGTGGTGCACTTACGGGAAACTCCTTGCTGAGGGCATGTGCACCCCGGGGATTAGTCGGGGCTCTAAGAGACCCGGACACCCGGTGCAAATAAAAAAAAAAATATCAGAACATCATAACGTGTTTGTTTGTTTGTTGCAGTTATATTTCAAATTATGTTTAGTATTTAGTTAACCAAGTAAATGTCAAATAGGAACTTAATAGTTTGCTTCAGTAGGTTGAGCTAGTGTTTTAAAAGGCACTTAAAATTTTATGCCCAAATTTTAGATTTGGCCAAGAAGGTGCCTGTTAGTCAAAGTAATGTATAAAGTGCAAAAACATATGGAACATCTTGGCGAAGAATGCCATATTTTGGCTAGACCACACCTGTCTATTTCCCTAGAAGGGTTACTTTTTCTCTTTGCGCTTTTCAACGCTTTTTGTCTATTCTAATATTGAAAAGATATTTGAAAGTTGGCTTTATCTCCTCTGTCAAAGCTAAACCTACTTTTAACATAACCGGGGCTCGAAACTTGGAATGGAATCCTCTTTGGTACGGATTACAAAAACCCCACATAATGAGCTTTTTACGGCGGGAATGTGTTCCACACACTTGGTGGTAAAGCAAAAAAGAGAATATAAAATCCAAATTGTTGAAAAAATCTATCTCTACTGTTTAGACTTTATTAAGGCATAATAAAAAAATTGCTACATTTGCCTGAATAGTTGTGTCTAAAGCCTAAATGAAACGAGATACCTCAATTGGCAAAAAATGAGTACCTTTGTATGGTTTGTCATTTATTCTTTAATTAATGCATCCATTACCCAAATGAAGCCTTAAGAGCAGTTTCCAGGCTTTTGCATCAGTGTAATTACTTTGTTGCAAGTTTGTTTCTATTTTTTAGATTTATGTACCAAGGGTATTTCATTAAAAGGCATCAAGACGATGCATAGGAAAAGTTGCAATGAGAAAGAGCATGTCTGCTCCTATACAAAAACTTACAGAACTAAGGAGCAGAGTCGCAGACATAGTCCAGAAGAACTTCCGTACTAGTTACAGGTGTCAGATTGTACCAACTAAATAAGCTATATAAACATTTAATTTTAAGATTATGGTTCGGAATTGAAATCCCATCAAAATATCTACGGTTCATTTCATTCCAGATGCACCAAAAAATGGAATCAGGCACCATTGCCCAAGCCTTTTTGATGGATATCCCGATTCCCCATTAACATTAGCTCCCATAAGCTTCCTTGATATTGTATGGCATGACCCAGTCAATTCCAAAAAAACTGAGAAAAACATACTTCAAATGTGAGCTGCTGCTGTGCAGAAATAGATGTGTCACACTCTCAGGCTCCTGGCACATATAACAAATATTCATTTTATGAATGCTGCTTCTGCTCTGATTATCCTGAGTACAGCAAAGATTCATACAAGGTTGTCCAGATAAAAACCAATTACGTGTGTATATATTTTGGTTTTCCATATGTGTCAAGTTCTCTGGCAATGAAAACATTGTGACATTTCTTTATTTGTCAAAAAAAGTTCTGCAACTGCGATTGCTGTTTTTCGTTGTTTCTATACAGTGAATGCTTTGGTTACAGTTAAATTGACTTACTTTATGTCTCTCTGCAGCTACGAGTTAAACAGCTCTAAAGAAGAAAGAGATTGTATAAGAAATCAGAAGAGGTATTATAACCAGATACTTGATCCTCCCTAAGACCCCAAAAGGATTGAGATACAAGAAAATCTCTATATTTTTATCTTGTAAAAATGTAGAGGGCTTGTGTGTATTCAGTTGACAGGTCATAGTATCCTTGTGTTAATATATGTTCCAATTACCTTTTGACTTCATGATTCATACTCCTTACTGGTGTAGTTAATCTATGATTGCAGGAGGGAATATGAGAGCTATCGTAGAGAATGTCGCCGACTGCTAAAACGCAATGGGACCTTTAAAATGAGGGAAACTGGTGGAATGGGAAGCGATGGTGAAGGAAATATCACTGAAGGGATGGATTCCCCTGACTATGACGATGTTGTTACTGCCCGGGAATCTCTCTCCAGTGAAGACAGAAGCACATATGTTGAGGATTCTGATAATCCCGGTGGTACAATGTCAGATGAATTTTCCAGTTCCAAACGAATGACAGAGCCAAATGATGTCTCTGACTCTGAGTCATCAGACTCAGATTCCTCTGCAGATCCTGATATCAGTCAAACTGTCCCATCGGCAGAAAGCATGGATGAGAATACTGCTGAAGTGACCTCTAAGGAGGACTCTTCTCCTTCAAAGACAGAAGTCCAGTCACGGCCCTGCAGTGCAGAAGATTTTGCTACATGGCAACGAATAATTCGGCTTGATGCAGTTCGTGCTAATGCCGAATGGATAGCGTACTCCCCATCTCAAGCTGTAGTATCAGAAAGCAGGGCACACCGTTTTGCAGAGGCTGTTGGGTTGAAGGACTACGAACACCTAGAGCCCCCTAGGATCCTACATGCTGCTCGGTTAGTCTCCATTCTTGAAGCATATGCACTATATGACCCTGAAATTGGTTATTGCCAAGGGATGAGCGATTTGCTTTCACCCATAATTTCTGTAATGACAGAGGACCATGAAGCTTTTTGGTGCTTTGTTGGTTTCATGACGAAGGCTCGGCATAACTTCAGGCTTGATGAGGTTGGAATCAGGAGGCAGCTGAACATTATTTCTAAGATCATCAAACAAAAGGATTCACATCTCTATCGACACTTGGAGAAGCTCCAAGCGGAGGATTGCTTTTTTGTGTACAGAATGGTGGTAGTTCTTTTCAGGAGGGAATTATCTTTTGAGCAAACGCTCTGCCTATGGGAAGTAATGTGGGCAGACCAGGCCGCTATTAGGGCTGGGATCGGCAAGTCCGCCTGGAGTAGGATTAGACTGCGTGCCCCACCAACAGATGATCTCTTGCTTTATGCAATTGCAGCATCTGTATTGCAACGGAGGAAACAGATCATAGAGAAGTATAGTAGCATGGATGAAATTTTGAGGGAGTGTCAGAGCATGGCTGGTCAACTGGATGTATGGAAGCTTCTAGATGATGCCCATGACTTGGTGGTTACTCTCCATGACAAGATTTAGACACCTTTGTAATGGTGCTTTTTACACTAATTAATTCTCTTTGCTGCTTGAACGTTATTTCGTGGGGATGATGCTACTAAACACCCATGCATCTCTGGTACGCACGAAGAACTGCTCTACCTGAAGACAGCTTATGGTCAAGTACTGTCGCTGCTTTCCTTTTGCTAAAGAACATGCAAATGTCAAAGAATCTGCACTTGGGAAATAATTTATGTGACTATCTCCTACATACAGACTTGCAAATTGCTTGAATTCAGTGTAGCAAATCGCTGGAAGCCTAACTGGTGTACCATGCTTGATATTGAATTTTTAACTTAGTTCTCTTGTTTATGCTCTCCTAAGGTGGCTTTTATTTGGAGTATTTATCTCCTATTTACCCCAACCTCCCCAAGGTAAATGGGTTTTCATTTAAAGTGTTCTCTTTGAATATGGAGATGTGATTGTGGATGATAGAATAGCATACCTTTCCACGCACTGTGGTTGGTTTGTAACTTTATCATCAAAGCAATAGCTATATCATAAGCATTACAAGCATAAATGATGTTTTCCCTATGACATGTCTCGAGTTCAGCTGCAGAATATTATGCTCTTCTGAGCATTGATGCTGCTGTTCAAAAACCTCAGTTTTAGATCAGGTATTAGTTCTGTGGCATATTAGTAGTGACTAATCATCAGGTAGAGGTGTCAAATGGGTGAATTGGATTGGATTTGGATGAATTTAATATGGATTGAGCTAAAATGGATTGGATCACAATCTATTCATATAAAATATGGGTAAATATGGATTTGGTCAAATATGGTTTGGGTAAAATTGGTTCCAACCCACTTTAATCTCTTAAAGCAAGAAAAAATAAACTAAATCAAAACTTGATTGTTAATGCTCAACTCCTATTCCCAAATAATTATTTTTGAAAAAATTATTTTTTTCATAAAAAAAAAAATTCTACTTCAATATCCTATCATCCACTCCCACCCCCAACCCTGATCTATTTTTTCTACTTCAATACCAAAACTTAAATTTAAATTTTTTTTAAAAAATATTTTTTTCAATCAAAAAAATTTCGTCCCACCTCCCCACTTCCATCCTATCCCCTCTCCCCTCCCCCCACGCACATTTCCACCCTACCCCCCATAAGGGTGTGCAAAAATCAAATCGATCGATAAATAAAACCAAAAAAATGTTATTGGTTTATTGTTATCGGGTTATTGAGTTAACGGATTTTTAATGGTTTTTACAAAAAAAAAATATTAAATATTAATGATTTTTACGATTTTGATTTTTAGTATTGAGTTATTGGGTAAACCGATAACTCATTAAGACTATAATAATTTCCTATTTTATCCTTTCATAAATATTAAATATTAATAATTTAACATCACTTGATATTAAATCGTTACTCGTAAGTCATGTATT
>JBCEWC010012044.1:0-16173 GCA_038996855.1 Solanum aculeatissimum
CTACAGCACTCAAGTCCCAACATTAATCTACAACAATATTGGAAGAACCCATAACTAATTGGAAAGCTTAAAATCAATTTAAAAAAAGTTAGGGTTCTTAGGATCCTCAAGGATGAAAGAGGATTCTTGAATCAAGTCCCAAAAGGGGGTTTAGGATACCTTGAGGGACCAAAAGGGGGCTTAGGGAAAGGTTAAATCTTGAAAATACCATTAATAAACCAGAACTTTTCACTGAACACAACACCCAAACGGTGGCTACAGTGCTGTCAAATGGTCACACGGTCCGTTCAAGTGACCGTTTGGATGCACTTACCCAAATATTTCCACGAACTCTCGGAGGACTTTCTGTTGAACTTCACGAAAAACTAGACGGACCGTATAAGGTGAGACATCCTGTGTAAACTACCTTCTAACCTAACTTAACCCCAAAAATCATGCCCAAGCCTTGGCCTAGCCACTATCCAACTTCACGGGACAGTTGACGGCTTGTTAAGTGTCAAACGACCCGTTAAAGGTCCCGTCAACCTACACTTGGCTTAGGGGTGGTTCCAAGCCACCCCAAGCTCACTGGAACATCATACGAGATACTATATGGACCGTTAAAGTTTAACGGTCCGTGTAAATATCCTTGGCCATTTTTCTGAGCCTATCTCCAATGGCTTCCGAATCATAGACAGTCTCACTGTTTAGGCCATATCTCCCTCATCCGATATCCAAATTGAGTGAAACCACTTTTGTTGAAACTCAAACTCAAAGATCTTAAATGTGATATATGATAGCTCACATGGTTCATCCCACATAAAATGTTATGACTATTTGAAGTTGATTGTCAAAACTGTCCCTCTAAGCCACTTTCTAGCCAAATTTGCATTTGGCCACTTACACTCAACCCGTGGCTACAAAAACTCAACCATGGCTTGTATTACATCATAGAATTCCAACCATAAGTAGATTTTGAAAATTTTCGGGTTGTTACAGTTATTTTGCCTCTTTTCGTTTTGTTGTAGAACCATAAAATCAAGATTCATCATGTCACAAGAGTTTGATATTGAGGTATTAAGGGATGAATCTGTGCCCACGCCTTAAGAAAGGTAATTTCATGATAATTCTTATCGCAAAAAGGAATGAATATGCATTTTTGCCTTAAGAATAGGGTAATTTTATGGTAATTCTTCTCTTGTAAAGGAATGTATATGCATTTCCGCCTTAAGAATAAGGTAAATTCATGGTAATTCTTATCGTGCAAAGGAATGGATACACATTCCCGCCTTAAAAAAAACAATCTGAAGAGATCCTTATGGTTAAGAAAGACAATTTGAAGAGATCCTTATGGTGAGAAGGAATGGATATGCATTCCCACCCTAAGAAAGATAATTTGAATACTTCAACATTCATACTTGATGATTTGCAGACATGACGAAGCTAGAACTTCAATTTGAAGACCTCAACTTGCAAACTTTGAAGATTTTCTTGAAGTTTGTATACTTAGTGGCTTCGAAAAACCACAGTGAATTTTAAACTTCAACATGAAGGCTTAGAGGATTTAAAGGCTTCAACTTATAGACCTGGTTAATTTGGGAAATTAACCCACATACTTGAAGAATTTTCATATTTGAAGAATTTAAAGACACTAACATGCATTCTTTAGAAGATTTGAAAGCCTCAGCTTGTAGACTTAGAAGATTTGAAGGCTTTAACATGAAGTCTTAGAAGATTTGAAGGCTTCAACTTGCAGATTTAGAAGATTTGAAGGCTTCAACTTGCAGACTTAGAAGATTTGTAGGCTTCAACTTGCAGACTTAGAAGATTTGAAGGCTTCAACTTGCAGACTTAGAAGATTTGAAGGCTTCAACTTATAGACTTGGAAGAGTTGAAGACTTCAACTTGCAGACTTAGAAGATTTGAAGGATTCAACTTGCAGACTTGGAGGATTTGAAGGCATCAACTCATGCATTGGGAGGATTTAAAGACTTCAAATCGCATACTTAGAGGACTTAAAGACTTCAACTTGCAGACTTAGAAGATTTGAAGGATTCAACTTGCAGACTTGGAAGATTTGAAGGCTTCAACTTATAGACTTAGAAGATTTGAAGACTTCAACTTACAGACTTAGAAGATTTGAAGACCTCAAGTACACTTGTTGAGAAAGCCTATATTTCATTGGGGTTAGCCCCCATCGAGCCACCACCATTTGGTACAAGTCCAAAGTTTGATGAAAGGTACTTATAGTTTTAACTCTTATGTAAGAGATCAAGTGGGGACATATGATTTTTTACACTCATGCAACTGAACTTAGAACATAATTCTAAGCGCCCACGTACCTCAATTAAGAGGAGTAAGTCGCAATGTAGTTTTGGAAGAGTGAGTGTTTTTTATTTATTTATTTTTTATTTATATTTTTTTAGGTGGGACATACATAGTTTATACTCTTGTAGGCCAGGAGTAATATGCAGTTTATGCTCATACTTTAAGAAGTGTCATCTTGCTTCAAGGGTAGTACCTCTTGAGGAATTTTGCATGTATAGGCCCAATCCTTATGAAATCTACATCAACAAGTTTGTAGGCACCATTTGAATATGCTTCTTATACTACATATGGCCCATCCCACTTTGTGGTGAATTTACCCCCTAACTTATGTAAAGTGATGATAGGTCTCCTTACCACAAGGACTTGGTCTCCAACTTAAAAGTACCTCAAATGAACCTTTTTATTAAATCATCAAGTGCTTCTAACTCAGAGAGACGTAGTCGAGTAATTTTTTCTTCGATAAGTCCCTCTTGAATAGCAAGTCTCAAGGAAGGTATTTGGCACTCTAGTGATAGGACTGCTTCAACTCCAAAAGCAAGTGAATATAGGGTTGCTTGAGTCGATGTGTGATATGTTGTCCTATATGTCCACAAGGCTTATTCCATTCTTTCATACCAGTCTCGTTTGACTTGGAGACCACTTTCTTCAAAAGATTGCATAGAGTCTTATTAAATGCTTCAGCACGACCATTGGCGGCAGCTTGATACATAGAAGATTTTTTCTTCTTGAAGTCAAAGGGATCACAAATCTTATTCAGCATTTTTTTATCAAATGGCTTGCCATTGTCGATTATTATATACCGAGGAATGCCAAATCGATATGTGATATTCATTCGAATGAAGTTTGAAACATTCTCCTTCTTTATGAGCGACAACTTCAACCCATTTTGACAAGTAATTTGTTGCAGCAAGGATCTATAGGTGTCCACCAGAAGATTTTTGAAGTTGTCCAACAACATCCAATCCCCAAGCATCAAATGGAAAAGATGCAATGGTTGGGTGTAGAACTTTAGGCGATTGATGTATGAAGTTTGCATGGAATCGGCAAGACTTGCACCTTAGAGAATAGTCTAAGCTATCTTTTACCATGGTGGGCCAATAATACCCCATTCTCTTTTTGTGAAAGTGGAGCTTTGGTACAGATTGATGTGATCCACACACTTCTAAATACATTTCTTACAGAGCTTGGCTCGTCTTTTCCTCTCCCAGACATCGAAGGAGTACTCCCTCAAATGATCTTCTATATAGTGTGCCCTTGTTATAAAGGAAATGAGGTGCATGACGACGAATTCCAGTCCTTATTCTTGCATCTTCTAGAAGTATTCCATAACATAAATAGCCAATGATAGCTTGTCTCTAGTCTTCTTTGTTGGTTTCAAAAACTGCGACAACATGCTCAAGTTCATACTCCATATGTTCATCTTCATCCAATGGTGGTACTACCTATTTTTGGCAGATAGTAACTTATGTTTGATTAGAAAGAGCCAGAGTTTAAGCTAGAGCAGCTAAGGCATCAACTATTTTATTTTCCTTTCTTGGCACATGTTAGAGTGTCATATCTCCAAGTCATCCTATCAACTTTTGAGCATAATAGTGATATAGACACAGTTCAGGATTCCTGACCTTATACGTTCCTAAGAGTTATTTAATCACCAACTGAGAATCACTAAAAACTTGTAACTGCAATTGTTTTATGTCAACATCCATTTCAAGTCTAAGTGTTAATGCTTGATATTCCGTGACATTATTGGAGAAACATTGATTCAATGTATAGGAGAATGGTAAGACCTCTCCTTGTGAAGTGAAAAACACTATTCCAGTGCCAGCTCTGCCACGATGCGCAGCCCCATCAAAGTACATCTTCCAAGGAGGTTGTGTTTCAATGGCCATCGCATCTTCATCAGGGAGCTCATCAGTTAGCTCCCAATCATTTGAAATTGGATGGTCTGCCAAGAAGTCTTCTAATGCTTGTCCCTTTATAGCCTTTTGAGGGATATAAATAATCTCAAACTGTTGGAATTGGAGGTACATCCTTTCCGATCGATTGTTGAGAATTGGTTTTGACATGACAAATTTGATGGGACTGGCTCAATATATGAGGCGAACAACATGAGTTTCAAAATAGTGCTTTATCTTTTGAATTTAGAAAACTATAGCCAAACATAACTTTTTGATTGGCAAATAATTTAGCTCATTTAGTGTCATCATTTTGCTCAAGTAGTAGAGTGAGTTTTCCTTCCCTTCAATATTTTCTTGAGCTAAAAGGGCTCTTACAGATCTTTCTTGTGTCGTAATATAGAGTATCAATGGCTTTCCAGATATAAGGGCTGCTAGAACTGGAGGGTTTGCCTTATATGTTTTGATACTTTCAAAAGCTTCACTATATGTTCTGTCCCACTTGAAAGGAATGCCTTTCTTAATAAGATGACAGAATGATTGGCATCTTCCAGCTAGATTTGAGATGAACCTCATCAAGTAAGCTAAATTTACTTGAAGGCTTTTTAACTCATAAATGTATCGAGGTTCGAGCATCTTTAAGATGGCATCGCCATTAGCCTGAACAATCTAAAACCTATATATCGCATAGTAAAGCCAAGAAACTTACTTGAAGTAACCCCAAAAGCACATTTCAATGGATTCATCCTTAGCTTATATCTTCAAAGCAATTCAAACACCATTCTTAAATCTTTCAAATGGTCACCTTTTTTTCTTGACTTCACCACTAAATCATCAACATAACATTCAACATTTTTGTGGAGCAAGTCATCAAATATGTTCTGTGTAGCCCTTTGATTTGTGGCACCAACATTTTTTAGACCAAAAGGCATCACTTTGTAGCAACAGATACCTTTAGGGGTATGAAATGCAGTGAGTTCTTCATCGTTTAGTGCCATACAGATTTGGTTATAGCCATAAGAGCCATCCATGAATGACATTGCTTCATAACCAGTGATAGCATCAATCATCAACTCTAGAATAGGAAGCAAAAATTCATCTTTTGGGCATGTATTATTAAGATCTCTAAAGTTAACGCACACTTGAATTTGACCATTCTTCTTCCTCACTAGAACGATACTTGAACTCCATGTAGGGTATTTAACTTCATGAATAAAGTCTCCCTCAATGAATTTGTTGACTTCATTCTTGATTAGTGGTACCAAATCTGGCCTAAAACGCTTTGGGTCTGCTTGACAGGACGAGCACTATTCTTTACTGCCAATTGATGGACCACTATTTTAGGATTTACGCTCGACATTTCTTTGTAACTCCAAGCGAAGACATCCCTATATTCTTTGAGTATATTCATATAATTTCTTTCTTCATCAGCTTGTAGGAAGGCGCTCAAGTAAGTTTGCCTTGGGTCTTCATCATTGCTAAGATTAGCTTCTTTTACGGGACCTATCGTGGCCTTTACTCCTTCTTCCAGTTCAAGTGGAGCACCTCCAACATCTTCTTCTTCTTGTAGATCGTAGTCATTGATAGATATATGACAACACCAAGTAATGTATTATAATCCTCTATTGAGCTTACTCAAGGTTGTAATATGATATGAGGAACCTACACTTTCTTCATCTTCCTTGCGCTCCTTGGTGTAAACCATGGTGTGAGTCTTTGCTTTTAGTACCTCTTCACATGAAACCATGAGTTCCACTTTTTACTTTATCTTAGAGGGAATTGTGATTTGGATATCCTTTTGAATAAGCAGAGCAAGTGTCATCACCCTTAGGTAACTTTTCCGATGCTTCTCATTTTTTTTCTTTAATGGACCTAACCTCTCGAATACATAAGGCCTTGTAGTGGGTTTTCCAAGCCAATCGAAGACAGAGGACCTTTTATTAGAGGAAACAAACTTATCTTCGATGGTAATATAATTATTGCTTGCTCTTCTTATAGAGATAAAGACTGGTGGTGGTTGACTATAGACTAAACCCTCACGTGCTTGCTTTGTAATATCATCTAATGGTATTTCCCCTAATTTAGATAGCTTATTAGGATTGTATTCGACCTTTGCAAGTAACTTGTAAGCATTTGGATCAAACCCTTTTGTACGTTTTGTAGAGATTGGGATATCCTGCGGTAGATTTTAAGCCACAAACTTCCCTAACAACTTTGAAGACAAGTTGATTGCATCAATACATTTAATAGGAAGATTCAATCCTCCCAGTGCATTTCCTTGAATGTCAGATGATTGAGCCCCTTCTTTCTTTACCTTTGGAACATAGCAGAGTACAAAAGTTGACTTCTTTTTCGAGGATATAATTCTCCCTTTATTTGGGCAAGAATCAAGTTCCCCAGTATCTCCCTTGACCTTTTCAACAACCATATCAACTCTTTTGCTGGCAAGCGTATTGCACTTGGTTGATTTGACATCATCAAGTTTTCTCTCCTTTATCACATAATTCTTCTAATAGAATTTTGCATCAGCAAAGTGTGCCTCAGCTTCGATGAAAGGATTATCATCATGGACCCAAGGCCTACTAAGAAAGATATTATATTAAGTCTTTGCATTAATTACATGCATCCATGCACTAGATCTCAAATCTCCAACATGGATTTCTAACTTGATGGAGCCTATAGACCTTTGCCCCCTTGATTGAATCCTTGTATTAACAGACAACTTTCGCCAAGTTCCTTTGTCGTGATGCCTAATTCCTTTAATGTATGGATGGATAGAATGCTAACTCTGGATCCTTTGTCAATCAAGATTTTATTTATCCTCTTCTCTAGCATGTGACCTACCATATACAAAGGACAATTATGTAGTTTTTCACCAAATTGGAGATCATCATCTGTAAATATATTTTTGTGTTACATGCGTGCACTTCTTGAGAAGAAGGTTCTATAGGCTTCTAAAAAGATACAAGAGACGTTTTTGATGAAGTTCCTGCCATTGCTTCTTCTTTGTCCACGGGAGACATCTTTGATCTAGTTTCTCCTACTGTTTCTTCTTTGTCTGTGTTAAAACACGATGCCCCATAATCGTCTTGGTCAATCTTAGTGTGAAACCAACTTGGTAAGAACTCTCCAAAAGTCATAGGATGTCGTGGTTTCTGGTAGTGATGCATTTCCACCTTTGTATTCTATGGATGAGTGACTAATTTTTCCATTTTTTGTCTCCTCACAATTCTTTCTCTGGTTGGTAGCTTAGATGATTCTCTTCGTGAACTTGGCCTGTTACGTCCTTAACTAGTTAGGAGAATCCAACCTTCATCATCATCTGTATCAATTTAGGTTTTATTGGGCTCTAATGACTTCTCTTTTTTAGAGGTATATATTTGGAATGTGTCAAGCGAGCCAAAAATGATAGAGATTTGGTTAGAACTAGTTTTCTCATCATCCAGGACAATCTTCTCTTCTCTAGCCAGTTTCATGACTTTGTCCTTGAAAATGAAACACTTTTCGAGAGGATGACCCAAAAGTCTATGATATTTGTAATAGTTTGGGTCGTCAGTTTTTCCAGCTTCATCGTGGAATTTCATCTCTGGCAACTCGATGAGATTTAATTCAACCAATTCATCAAATATTTGAGAAACATCAAAATCCAAAAAAGGGGTATTCTTTTTTCCTCATCTCCTTTAAAGTTAACTTTCGATTTGAACGCCCTTGATAAGTTGTATTCACACTTTGTTTCTTGCTTTCCTTTGTAGTGAACTTCATGGGCGATATGTTGACATTTATGTATTCCTTGTTGTCATTCTTGAGCATAAATTTGCTCCATTTTTTCAGTTCTTGCTTATCCTTTCCTTTGCGGGATTCATGGGTAGACATCATATTTTTTCTTGTTGAAGACATGCTTAACTCCTTATCGTGAGCATGAGTGGATAAATCTTCAAAGGACTTTGGCTTTATTCCTTGTAAGATGTAGAGAAGCCCCCAGTGCATTCCTTGGATAAACATTTCAATCACAGAAGCTTCACTAAGTCTGTCTTTGCAATTGAGGCTCGCGTTCCTCCATCAATTTATGAAGTCGATGACTGGTTCATCCTTCCTTTGGAGAGTATTTATGATTTTTACCATGCTCACTATGCGCCTTGTGCTATAGAAGCGATTGAGAAACTCATGCTTTATTTGCTCCCAACTGTCGATGGAATGAGGCTCAAGATCTGTGTACCAGTCAAAGGTATTTCCCTTCAGGGAGAGGATGAACTGTTTGACGAGATAGCCTCCATAAGTCCAAGTATTATTACATGTCTCCACAAAGTGTGCAACGTGTTGCTTTGGATTTTTTTTTCCCTCAAACTGTTAAAATTTAGGATGTTGACAACCGATAGGTATTTAAAAGCTATCAATCCTTATAGTGTAAGTCTTGGCATATATATGGGAAGACTTGGTGGAGACTTCATACTTTTCTTTGATAGTACCTTTGATAAACTCCTTTAATTGATCAAGTGGGATCATACCTTTAGCAGAAACTGGCATCTCCTTGATAGATGGTGTTTGTTTCGTAGCATTTTCAGTCCCTTGAATTTCAATGCCCTTTCCCAGTGAATGGCTGGATTCCCCATCTAGTAAGCCATCTACCCTGTCCATCAACTTATCGATGTGAGAATCTTGGTGTTGCATATGCTTGGTTAATATTTCAATCATCTTTACTAGATTTGCAAGTTATTCCTTCGTGGAAGAAGCATTAGTTGTCATCGCTTGCGTAACTGTTGGAGGCATTGGAGAGAAGCATGGATTATTGCAAAAAATAACCTTCAGAGGTCTCACATTATGCGATGTATATGGAGAAGATTCATTGGATGATCCACTATCTTTCTTTGCGGCAGAGTTCTTAGAACAAGAGACTTCAAGTAGAGCCAAAGTTTTCTTGATCCTCTCAGCAACACTGTTTCCTCCTTCTGAAGAATATGTAGAGGACCTCACTCCCTTTGGGGTTTAAGATAAAAAATTAGGAGTTGGTGCAAACGACATCTTCAGTGTTTGTTGTGTTAGCATAGTGGCTTTCCTCCTTGTAACAGCTCCAACACTTCCAAAAGTAATACCCAAGATTCCTTCTATTTCAGCGGAGAACTTGGAATTAGCAACCTTGGAGGATGTTGATTGGGAGTTGATCTTTTTGGAAGACATTTGGATGTTCTTTGATGCTTGAAAAGTTAAAATAAGAGGTAGAGATTGTCCCACTGAGCATGCCAGAATTCGTACGACAGTAAAATATTGTGTCAAGAAAATATTATTCCACGGACAAAAAATATTGCTACAATCGTAGTATTTTCTTTCAAGGAGCGAGTTCTACAATCTCTATGAATCCTCTGATTTTCCTTTTCAAATATAAATTCAAGGACTCTTTAGCTTGTTCTTGAATCTTGTAAAACTTGATGAATTTGATCTTGACTTGTACTTGAATTCAAAGACATTTTGGCTAGTTCTTGAATCTTGCAGTATTGATCTTGATTTGTGGATTTGAGCTTGAACTTGATATGGATTTGAACTTTTTATGGATTTGTTCTTGATATGGATTTTTTCTTGAACTTGATCTTGATTTACATTTGTTTTTGAACTCGATCTCGACTTGTACTTGAATCCAAGGGTTTTTGGCTTGTTCTTGAATTTGGTGATCTTGATCTTGATGCGTTCTGGAAATTGAACTTGATATGGATTTGTTCTTGAACTTGATCTCGACTTGTACTTGAATCAAAGGGTTTTTGGGCTTGTTCTTGAATTCGGTGATCTTGATGTGTTCTTGAACATGGATGCTTGATTTCTTGAATTCTTGTTGCTTGTAGAGAAATCTACGGCGTTTGATCACGAGCTCTCTCTGGCTTCTGTTTAGAATTCTTGATATGAATTCTGAATTTTGAGAATCCTTATATATAGTTGTAGAATAGCGGAGTTATGATGGAATCAGGCTATCTTCTAGCCAATCAAATTTAAGGTGACATGGTGCAGGAAAAGTGATAGGAATATGTTTCCTTTATAGTGACATTATGATATTTGATTGGTCGAAACACACCACTTGTACATGTGGCACATTTTTATTGACTTTTGATTGAGATAGGAATGTCATGTCATTTTGACACATAGCGTGATCCTATTGACTTATTTGTTTGACTTGGCATGCCATGTCATCGGACACGTGGTATCCGGTGGGCCTCTAGGATGTGAGGGTATTAGGCCTATAAATTGGATCATATTTTATAGCCCAAATAAATGATTTGGGCTTTTAATTAAATTCATATTTTATTGGACGTAATTAATTAACCCAATTATATTAATTCACAAGATTTATTTTTGGACCAATATATTTTGAATTTAATATAATTTGAATCATATTATAAAATTTATATTGTTCTCTTGTGATTTAATTTAAAGAATAGTGTTACTGAAATCATTGTATTTTTAAAAAAAGTAAACACGATGTCAATAAGAATACAAAATATGTTTCCTTTTAAATAAATTATATCATTAATGAGTCTTTTAAATATTTTATCCTAAGGCTAACTGTTATAACTTTGAAGAATTAAACAAAAAACATAAATTATTTCAACAAAAAATAAAACGATGGGATATTGTATCATGTATAAGAAAATTAAATGAGATATGATCAAAATGCATTCAACGTAATATAGAAAACTATTCTAATATAAATAAACACAAGTAATTCACTAATTCGAAGCAAACTAATTTTATATATATATAGTAAGTGCTTGATATCTTAACTCTTAAGATTATCCTTTTGCTAAGATAGGCAATAGGATAACCCAACTACATGAACATATCACATAATCCTATATCATACATATCAGTCTATATAAAAAATATAACATCAGAGTTGCCTAAGGCCAAAACAGGTGCAGATCTGCTAAATCTAATTACCAAATTTATGCTAAATTTCCAAATCAGCTATAAACCATATGAAAGGAAAATTGTGATTTCTTCTTCTTGTCTTATGATTAATTTAGTCAAATTCTCGTCCTTAATATATGAAGGGAAACTCACTACTGTCATCTCCATACAACGATAAATTAAAATGATTCAATTCTTGTAGTTTAACCTCTTTAAAATAATTCTATTCCAAGACTAATGGCGAATTAAGTGTGAAAATAAAACACATAATCTTGTAAAGATTCAGACTTTTAGACTAATCGAACAACATGACTGGAGCACAGTACATAGCTTTTATTAATTCTAATCATAAAAACAATGATGTTTATATGAAATATTTCAATTGAATCTCCATAGATATATGATGGAATCGGATGACACCATTGTTTAACCCTTTTCAGTAAACTATCATGCAACAAAAAACTTTTTTCCCATTCAATCTTTATATTAGATTAATTCATGAAATTGCGAAAATAATAAAATTCTTTTTTTAAAAAATGAATCCTTTTGAGTAATTACTCGAGCGTGAATAACGAAAAGAAACAAAATGGAACATCTATCGAATTCTGAAATATCCATCTCAATGAAAAAAAAAGGATTGAAATAGAGGAGAATGCAACTAAATAGAGTGCGTAAAGACATTAAAACTTCAAATCACTTATTCCGAAAAATGAACATAAAGAGTTCAAAAAAAATTATGCTTCCATTCACATCTTTGTTAAGCTACAAAGTTCAACGATTACCTCTTGTAGAACTTTCACGTTAAGAAGAAATCGAGATACAACCGCTACTAATCTGTTGATTGTCAAAATTTAGCAAATGCTAAACTCCTCTTGGATTAGAACTGGAACCAATGAACGCTGTCTCAAGTAGGAAAACTTTAATTGAGAATTGAAAACGTTCCCAAGGAAAATATTTTTGACTAACTTCTTTTGGCTATTTCTCACTCTTTTTATTGGTTTTCTCGTACTTTCTCTTCTCTGTTCCAATTTTCAATTGCTTTCTCTCTTTTCTTTCGCTGGAAAATCTCCCAATCTTAATCTTCACCTAAACTTTTTTTTCTGATTTTTAATCCTTTACTATATAAAGAGTGGGTGAGGAAGATGTATTTTAGTGGGAGTGTGGTGTGTGAAAGTTGAGAAAAATAAGGAGAGTTGAGATTTTTAAAAACTTTAACGTGCATGTGTGTGCAGATTAGGATGGGGAGTAATTTTAAGTTAGTGTTTTGTATGAGAGATGTGCATTATGTATGTGTATAGTAACGTGACGGAATTTAGGAGTAGGATTGTTAGGTTAGTTTTCTTCCATAATTTTTAATTTAAGTTTTTACTTTAGTAAATCTTTTGTAGTTTAGTTTAGTTAGATTTTTTAAAATTTGTAATACACATAAAATATTTATATAAAAAAGGAATATATATGGATGAAAATATTTTTAAAATTTTTAAATCAATATAATATAGGGAAAGTTAAATAGCTTATTTAGGGTTCAAGTGTCTAAGGGTATCTATGAAACTGTGTCTATAGGATCTTATTTAGAGTGTCTACGAAATCGTGTCTATAGGATCTTATTTAGGGTGTCTATGAAACCGTGTCTATAGGATCTTATTTATAGTTTTGAGGGCCCAACTTTTATAAATGAGATATTATTAATATTTAAGAAAATTTGTCCTTCTTTCATATCCTTAATTGTATAATAGAGTTGTCCCCTAAGAAACTTATTTGGATTCGTGTATTTGAGCTACAGCAAGATGTACTCCCAGACACTCTTCCTCGAACCTTGCTTCATGCAGTTTCCTTGGGAGGAAAAGTTATGTCTATAAGAGTTTAATATTACCACCCAATAGGAGAGATTTTACTGAAGTATTATGGTGCTAGTGAAGGGTAAGTATAGGTGTTGAAGAGAAGAGTAGAGTAGCCATAGGGAAGATCCATAACCGTAGAGAAACAATCTACAATTTTAATATGGTGACCTTTGAGCTAAGAGGGAGATGATAAGGTAATGAACTAAAGTAGGTCTTGAACTTTTGATAATGGTGATGTTGACTTCAAAGAATCCATAAAGAAGTTAGAATTATAGCCTTGAATATGGTGTTGTCCTTATGTGAATAGTTACTAGTAGGCTATTGATGAATTCCTTTTTAAGAGTTCCACGTAAGTGTATTAGCATGGTAAGAGAAGTAGCATCCTCTAAAAGAAAATTCCCAATGAAAGTATAGAGTATAAATATCATGGATTAGATTTCTATGAGTATGATCATCTTACTGATGCACTTTGTGATTTTTAGTTAGGTTTGTACTTTGTTAGAGCATGAAGTTAGACTCAGCCTTTGATTGAAGAATTTGATATAATATCCCTCTTGTTAATTCAGATATGATGTTTATTAGTAAGTTGACTTCTTATCTCTGAGTTGATGTTCCTCGTGAGTCTCTGAGTATTTCAGTATATAAGTCCTTGATTGTATTCATTCCTAATGATGATGTTGGAGATAACATTCCATTTTTGGATCCCGAGTTTAAGTCTATTTCTGAGTATGAGAATTTGAGTCCTTGATGGTATTCATACATGATGGATCTCCCAGTTTACTTATCATTTGAGGACGAATGATCCCAAAGGGGAGATCATTATAACACCCTAAAATTGTTTAGCTGAGATCGATCCATCCTTCATATACGTACAATATTTTACCAAATTATCCTTAATTGAACATAGGTGTTAAAGTCGTTCATTTAGTGTGAAAATAGATTTGGAGATGAATTAAGGTTACAAGAACCCTCTAGTATAAGTTAAGTTAAAAGTTTCCTTATCGATTGAGTTTTGATATATGATTTTGATAAAGTTAATTGACCCAATGACTTCTAAGTTGTATATATACGTTATGATAAATTCTTAAGTATTTAAGGAGTATTAGATGTGGTTTAGATTAATAAGAGACCATTTACATTACATCAAACCAAGTACAAATAATTTTTATTGACTAAGTTTTCGTATGAATTCATGAAAGGGTCAAATTTAAAAGATCATATCTCCTAGAACATAAAGATTTAGGTGACCCACATCTATCAAATTAAAGGTCTCTGAATCCTCTTTCCAACGCCACTAAGATTACCTCATTTTGACTTTATATTAAAAATTTATAATTGTTTTAGTGAAGCCCTATCAAACAGAGTTTTCTAGATCAGCATCTACGAACCTTGACTTATGGGTCATAGGTAAGTTAATGACCCATAACTCCCAGCTCGTGAAAATGTACTCCAAGTTAGTTTGTTTGTCCCAATTCATACAAACCCAATTACGGGTTGTAGTAGCTTCTATGGGTCATAGTTGGGACTTGTAAAATAAGGTCTAGGACCTCAAAAACATGCCCAATTCCTATAGATTAGATTCTATTAACTGTTGAAATTTTCATGTACTGTAGATGGCTTCGTGATTAATCATGCCCAAACTACAACTCCCAATTAATGTATAAGCAGTCGTTGTTCAAATATAGAACCTAAAAATGGTTATGGTCGATCCCAGGAGGAACAAGGTCTAGACTTGGAGTAATTAAAGCAATTAGGATGAATTAATCAACTTACCTCACGAAAAAAGGGGTGTTTTCATAAAATTAATAATTAAACCTAAACTATTATCAAACCATCAAGTGCAACTGTTGTAAAATTAGTGAGAGAAGTAACTAAGGTTTTGTGTTCCCCATGACTTCCTAACTCAATGTAACCAAATAATCGTAACCTTTTCTAGTGTGTAGCATGAAGAATTGGTAAGTTATTTTCACCTAGACATTTGACCAGACACGAAGCAAATTTCACCACGTGACTTGATCCATCTACGACTGTCACATTACTAACCCTTACCTTGTACCAATACAACCATCCCTTTATCCCTTCAGGTAAATTAAACGAGTCTAATCATGTAAAATCATGTTATCTTATCCCTTTTCCTATTCATTACCCCTTAATCCAGCAAATAAGAATCAGGTGATTCTAACGTTTGTAACCATTAAAAAGCATTTTGTCACGACCCGGATAGGGGGCCTAGATGTGACACGGTGAAATAGGACCCAAAGACCCTCGATCAAGCCATCATAGCATCATTACACACCTGATCGGGGACTTGGGACTCAAGCTATGGGGACAATAACGGGAATGGGACAGGCATGCTTACACATAGCACGTAATCATTCATAAAACCCATCATGCAAGACAATATCATAACAAGAGAACATGATAATAAATCAAGCAAAATAGCATCGTATTACATAGCCAAATATCCAACATATAAGTCAAACGTACAAGAGTATAGATTTGTCCAACAATGCCTCTACAAAGATGAGCGGGGCCTCGATAAGCTTGAGGCTCACCTTCAAGACATAGAAAGTAAATACATAAACTAAAGTGGTAGATAGACGGTGGCTATTGCCCTTGAACAATAGGGCTCACCACTAGCAAGTCTTCAATAGATTATCAAGTGCCATCCGTAAGAATATAGATATCACCCTCAGTCAATACATGGTTAGAACATGTAGACAAGAATATGGGTTAGCACAATTAAGCACTAGGTATGCGGGTATGCAATGCATATGACAAGTATAGTATGACCAAGCAACATGTCAAGGGGACAAATGATACGAAAGGAATGCACATATCCAAAGAGTAATATAACAATATGCTATACCATTATGCATGTGATGCAACCCTATAATCATATATAGCGGGGATGTCACCTCAACCGACAACAAAGGAGACCCGAGCGAGCCACTACTCGGATCCAGACTACTTGTCAAGTAGTACCCTATTCAACCCTTCAACAAGGAGATACAAAACAAGTCAATCCCTATCTAGGGGGATAACCCATGGTGGCACATGGTTTGACGGAAAGGGTGGGGCCCTTGGGGATAGCCCACTTACAACCCAAATCCCTCAGCACTAAGTCTCATCCCACGGGAATACGTATATATACATGCACCAATTGAATCGGAAGACTTACATTCACTTTCAAAACATGCATACTTAGTCAAAATGGAACCATTGTTCAAATCATGTTC
>JBCEWC010012045.1:0-16173 GCA_038996855.1 Solanum aculeatissimum
CTATGGTTATGTTTCTCATGTTATGGAAATGGCTTATGTTTTCATGTTAAGATTAAGGCTTGAATATTGAGTATGATATATGACTATGTGCTATGTGCAAGCATGTTCCTCCCATTCCCGAATTATCCCCATAGCTTGAGTCACAAGCCCCTACTTAGAGCTTATGTGCTACATACTTTAGCTTCCGTGTTTCCGAACCGATGATGAATGTAATGGTGCTATGATGGCTTGATCGAGGGTTTTTGGGTCCTCTTTTGCCATGTCACATCTAGGCCCTTTATTCGGGTCGTGACAGTTCGAGTCTTCCATGTTGTCGGTTGAGGTTATATCCCCCCTATATATGATCATAGGATTGCATCTCATGCATCATTGCATGGCATATTGTTATACTACTCCTTGGCTACGTGCAATCTTTTCGTATCACTTGTCCCCTTTGCATGTTGCTTGGTCATACTATACTTGTCATATGTATTGCATGCCCGCATACTTAGTGTTTAATTATGCTAACCCATTTTCTTGTCGACATGTTCTAACCAGATAGGGATCGAGGGTGATATCTACATTCTACCGGACGACGCTTGATTTTCTATTGTAGACTTTCTAGTGGTGAGCCCTCTTGTTCAAGGGCAATAGCCACCGTTTATCTTCCACTTTATTTCATGTATTTACTTTTTATGTCTTGAGGGTGAGCCTCAAGCTTGTCGAGGCCCCGTTCATCTATGTAGAGGCATTGTTGGACAAATTTATACTCTTGTACGTTTGCTTGTATGTTGGATATTTGGTTATGTAATAGGATGTTATTTAGCTTGATTTATGATAATGTATCTCTTATTATGCTTATGACTTGCATGATGGGTATTGTGAATGGATATGTGCTTTTATGGAAAGTCCCATAATCCCAGTGTTCCCCATAGTGGAAACCTATTCCCCCTAGCCCTTAGAGATTATTGCTATGTGCTATGTGCAAGCATGCTTGTCCCATTCGCGTTATTGTCCTCATAGCTTGAGTCCCAAGTCCCCAATTCCTTAGAACTTACGTGCTATGTGTTTAGCTTCCGCGCTTCCAAACCAATGATGTGTGTAATGATACTATGATGGCTTGATCGAGGGTCTTTGGGTCCTCTTTCGCCATGTCTCATCTAGGCCCCCTATCCGGGTCGTGACAATGAGACTTGGAGAGTGTTTTTATAACTTAGATTGACGAGACTGAGTGTTAAGTTTGAATAAAGTATTAGGAATAGAATAGGTGTTGATTTAGGATTTAAAGAAATGCATAAATGTCTCAAAATTCCTTGGGATTGAGCCATATTAACAAAAAGCCCTTAACGAAAAGGAATCCACAATTGCACATGGCATCTTCACAATGGGGTTCACGGACTGTGAACCCCTTTATACCTCGTGAACAGGCTTGTGAAAGCCACCTCATGTTGAGGTGGTGTTGGCCAGTGGTGAGGTGCCCTTTTAAAGACCATACCATGGTCCGTTGTGAGGTTCATGAACCACTTTCACGGCAATAGGAGAGGTCCACGAGCCGTGAAGTGCTCTATGGAAGGTCACTTCACTAAAAAACTGAGGACAAGCTTGGGTAGCCTAGGCATGGGCCAAGGCCACCTCCACGAACACCTTCACAACTAGTGAAGGGGTTCAAGAGCCGTCATGGGGCTCTTGAAGAGACACCCTAGCCAAAAATGCATGAAACCCATTTTTAATCATTGTTAAGACCTTATGAAGTTTGGGTCCTTACATTCTGCCAACTTAGTGAAGTAATCAATGGCATCCGAAATGAACCTATGCCCATCAAAAGTAGTTAAATCTATTGGACCCATGGCATCCATGCCTCAGGCTACAAACGGCTAGGGAGAATTCATAGCTTTGGGTTCGTGAGGAGGTACTCAAATCAAATCACCATGTATTTATCATTGATGGTATTTTTACACAAACTTACAATAATCATGCTCCATAGTCATCCAAAAGTAATCAGCTCCATGATCATGCTCTACAAACTCTAGCATGCACCTATTCAAGAAGTTTTGTAGCTTTTGTGGCTTCGATGTATCTAAGGAGACCCAAATTTGGAGTCTTCCTATGAAGGATTTCCCCACTTGGAAAGAAGTTGTTAGCCATTCAACATATTGCCTTCTTTTATTGAATGTGGCATTTTTGGGATAAGTTCTGGTCTCCAAATACTTCTTTATGCCAAAATACCAAGGCTTCCCATCTGGTTCTACTTTAATATGCAAATGGTGGGCAGGTTGCTATTTTAGATCAATTTCCATGGGATCAATATATATCATATTCGGTTGCTTGAACATTTAAGAAACAGTGGCAAGGGAATTGATGAATGCATTATGCAACCTTAGATTAAATTCAGTCTTTTGGAATCTTTTACATAACCTTTGAACTAGTTGTACATATGGCACAATCTTTGGATTTTTTACAACCCATTCTCCTTAAACTTGATGAATTAGTTAATTTGAATCTCCAATAACTAGCAACTCTTGGATATTTCTATTCATGGATATCTTTATTCTAATAATGCAAGCTTCATACTCATACAAGTTATTTATATAATGCAATGGGAGTTTGGTGACATAGGATAACATTGGCTAGATTCTGATATCAAGACCATTCAAATTTCACTACCTTGGAAATTCATGACTCTATCAAATAACATTCGCCAACTGAGGTATGCCTCAAAGATATCTTCTCTTACAAATGATATATCTTCACCATCGACTGAATTTTCAATGAGATGATTAGCTAAAGCATATCCCTTGATTGCTTTCTAAGTTACATAAACAATATCAAACTCACTCAAAAGCATTTTTCATTTGTCCAGTCTTCGAGTTGACATTGCCATCTGGAAGATATACTTTAAAGGATCTATCTTAGAAATGTGGTAAGTAGTGTTCGAAGACAAATAATGCCTCAACTTTTAAGCAACCCAAGTTAGAGAACAAGTTTTCTCCAAATGGATATATCGAGCCTCATATGGAGTGAACTACTTACTTAGATAATAGATTATGTAACACCTCCCAAAACACCTTCTTATGACCTTATGAAGGATTTCTTACGTAACACATCATTCATATTCTTTTTGAAAAATTTGAGGCCGGATTTTTAATTAAGAGGTAAAATTGTGTGGGAAAATGATTTCTTTCAATCTTTAGATCAATTGTATCATAAAACCATTTTTCATAAGATTTTATATTTCCAGAAGAGTGTGTGACCTCTCGGTGTCACAGAGAAGATTTATTTCAGTATAAAAGTTATCTGAACTCATTCTAGGATCCAAATAGGGGAAAATTTGAATTTTGCAAAAACAATGAATTATGCTTAAATGACTCCGTGTTGCAGCCTTATTTCATGATGGATCAAATTGTTCCTTAAAATTCCTGGACTAAGTAAAAAAGCCTGAGACTTTTTCCTAAGTTCCTTAAAATTCCTGCACTAAGTAAAAAAGCCTGAGATTTTTCCCTAAGCTTATTTAAGTGATTTTGGGCAATTTTGGCACTAAAATCCATTTTATAAATTGCCTTTAACCTTCCAATTAACCCCATACTTTCACTATTTATAATTACATGAATTCTCTCTCTAAAACTACTCTCAAGGACTTTCTTCTAATCCAACAAAAAACTCCATTGAAGATCAAGTCAAGAAAAATCTCCAATTTTTCTTCATTTTTTCCAAGGCAATCACTTAAGGTATGTGAGTTTCATCCATAGAATCCTTTCTTCTATGGAGCTCCTTCTAAATTCTCAATTTCACCTAATTTCAATTATAATAATTTTATGGGTCTTCTCTATTCTACTCAATTACTTCAATTATGATGGATATTATGTGTACTGATCAATCCTAATATGGATTCATGCCAATTATATGTAATTGATGATTTTACCATGAATGATTTCATGTATATGATGATTAGGATTTTTTTTTAAACTGATGTGGGTTATTTTACAAATGATTCAATGTGATTTCAATTGCATGATTCCAATATAATTTTCATCTAATTGCATGATTTTAGCTCAATTGCTCATGAACCCACATGGCTCTAATTTCCCTATATTATAGTTTTAATTTTATGACTATGATTTTAAGTATGAAAGTATGGTTTCATGATGATAATTTTATGATGATGATGATGATACGATGATGAGGGTGACTTAAGACACTAACATTTAAGAAATGATGATAAGATAGGGAGTATAGCCATATTATATTCAAACTTATGTAGATGGACTATTCCTATGATATGATGAGGTTATGATGCCAATTTTACAAGCTATAAAAGTATGATTTTGATAAAGTATGAGTTATGTTCAAGGCTATGTATATGCATGATTATGTATTTTATGAGATTTGACTTAGCACCAAATGAACTTGTGTGAGAGAGACTTTCTCCAAAGGTCCTTACATAAATCCTCAAGTCTCATAACTATGTGTCACTATAGGTTTGATGATTATATTCCTATAAATTTTGCTAATTGATCTATATAGCTGTTTAATAGACATTCACCGTGCTAGAATAGAGCCTAAAGGGTGAGGTTGTTATGATGGGTTCTTACCATGCTAGGATAAAGCATGTAGGGTGAGGATCGCGTCTACCTTGTCAAAGTAGACTTCTCTTTTGATTCGGTGTAGAGGGAGCATCAGGATTCTATGCAATTGTCTTAATGGTCTTATTGTCAGTTATGATCTTATTCCCACATATGTATATCTACTAGGCTATAAAATATTTTATGATGCTTCCACATATTATTTTAAAGGTTCATTGATTCATGCATATCTTGACCTTATTCTATTGTTATGTCTATGCATATTTCTATTATGTACAATATTCATTGATGCATTGCATTCTTACATACTTAGTACATTCCAATGTACTAATGCATACTCTTGCCTATATGATATCACCATGTAGAGACAGACGAAAATTCTATTCCTCACTTTTATGGCTAGCTTTTGGTATTGCTATTGAAGATTGGTAGGTTCCCATGCCTTAGGGATAAGCCCTTATGTATCTTTCTTATGTTGATATTTCTAAGACTTTATAACTTTGTAATCTTGAGAGTGAGCTACTAAAGCTATGTTCTAATCCCCGTCAAGATCAAGTATGTAGAGGTATGTATTGAACTAATGATATTGTAATTCCCCCTAAAGGGAAATATTTGACTCTTATGATGCTTTATTCCGCTTGCTTACTCTTATAATTTCTTATTTACCTTAGGTATGCTATGATATGAATAAGAGGCTTGGATGGGGCGCCTTCAGGTATCATATTCGCCATGTCATAGCTTGACCCTATGTTTGATTCGTGACAAACTTTGTATCAGAGCACAAGGTTTGAAAGCATCCTAGGAGTCCAATATGCCGCATCTAGTAGAGTCTTATTCATAGGTTTGAAGCACACCACATATATGAATAAGAGGCTATGAGATGTGTAGAAAATCTTCACTTCTTTGTGATCTATGTCGTGCCTTTAAGATTTTTTCCTCTAATTCTTATCCTTTGAAACTTTTAGAGAATAGCTCTACCATGTGCTCCATCACCTAGGGGGGTTAAGGCTAATGAGGACCAAACACCTTTGTCTCCCCAATCCTCATGACCCTCAAGCCGATCAAGTGACTAATGAGGAGTTTGGGGCTACTATCACTATGTTGGCCCAAGTTTTTGCTTCTATGAAGACTCCTACCCCAGCTTCTAGGGTGAGAGATTTTACTAGGATGAATCCCCCAAAATTCCATGGTTCAGAGGTGGGTGAGGACCCACAAGAGTTTGTTGATGAGGTCTACAATATGGTGGAGATTATGGGGTATCTTCTTAGAAGAAATAAGTTTGGCAGCTTACCAACTCAAGGGAGTTGCTCAAATTTGGTTTGTACAATGGAAATTTGAGAGGACTAATGAGGAAGGGCCTATTGATTTGGAGGTCTTCAAGGCTACTTTTCTTGATCATTTCTTTTCTCTTGAGTTAAGGGAAGAGAAAGTAGTGGAATTTATGAATTTGAAATAAGGTGCTATGAGTATAAAGGAGCATACCCTCAAGTTCATAAAGTTGTGTAAGTATGCTCCTTCTTTTGTAGCTGATCCTAGAGCCCATATGAGCAAGTTTATTTTGGGTGTGTCTGACTTGGTGAAGATGGAATGTAAGATGGAAATGCTTGTCAAAGAAATATATATTTCTCAGCTCATGACTCATGCCAACCAAATAAGGAGTGAGAATCTTCAAAGGATGAAGATGAGAGAGTCCAAGAGGGCTAGATTTGATGGTGGTTTTTCTAATGCTAAGATCAGTGGTAGCCATTTCCAATAAGGCCAAGGGTCATCTAAGGGTTCTAATCAATAGATTAGTGTGCCTACCCCTAAGGTACAAGGTGATATTGCTAAGGGTGGTGCTATTCCTCCTAAGTTCCCTAAGTGTGGGAGGAACTATGTTGGCAATTGCTTGAGAGAAATGGGTGCTAGTTATGGTTGCAGTAAGATGGAGCACAAGGTCTTTGAGTATCCTATTTCTGCTAAAAGGTCAAGTGGCTCAAAATGGGCAAGTGCAACAAGGTGCCCAAGCTCAAGGAGGTGGACCCTGTGGCAACTAATTCTATGCTCTTCATGCTAGGAAAGAAGTTGAGGAGTCTCCCGATGTGGTTACGGGTACGTTAAGGATCTTTGATTTTGATGCATATGCTTCACTTGACCCCAATGCAAATATATCTTTTGTTACTCTTTATCTTTCCCTAAAGTTTGATGCGTATCCCAAAATTTTGAAAGAGACATATTTGGTCTATACTCTAACTGGTGAGTCAATCCTAGCCAAGAAAGTCTATAAAAATTGTCCCTTATTTTTCTTTTATAAAGTTTTTCTATGTTATCTAGTTGAGCTTGACATAACAAATTTTGATTTTATTCTTGGTATGGATTGGTTGCATGCATCATATGTTTCAATTGATTTTAGAACTGTAGGGTCAAATTCCAAGTTCCTAATGAGCCCATTCTTGAATGGAAGAGAAACCAATTTGGTGTTCAAGGGTAAGTTCATCTCCTATGTGAAGGCTAAGAAAATAATTTCTAAGGGATATATATATATACTCTCTTGATTTTGTTTCTATAGTTAATGAATTCCATGATGTCTTTCCCGATGCGTTACATAGTATTCCTCCCAAAAGGGAAATTGACTTTGACATTGATCTCCTACCCAATACTCAGCCCATTTCTATTCTTCCATATCGGATGGACCCGACAGAGTTGAAAGAATTAAAGGAACAATTAAGGATTTGCTTAACAAGGACATTATAAGGCCTAGTGTGTCTCCATAGGGTGCTCCCGTATTGTTTATAAGTAAGAAGGATGGTTTACTTCGGATGTGTGTGGATTATCGACAATTGAATAAGGTGACTAGTAAAAACAAGTATCCACTTCAAAGGATTAATGAGCTATTAGACCAATTAGAAAGTGCTAGTTATTTTTCTAAAATTGATCTTCAGTCCGACTATCACCAATGGAGAGTGAAGGAGAGTGATATTCCCAATACGGCATTTCAAACAAAGTATAGACATTATAAGTTCTTAGTTATGTCATTTGGGTTGACCAATTCTCTCGCCATCTTTATAGATTTGATTAATCAACTTTTCAATCACTATTTGTGGTAGTCTTTATTGATGATATATTGATCTACTCATGGAGTGAAAAGGAACATATGGGTCATGTGAGAATTGTGTTGCAAACCTTGAGAGATAAGCAACTATTTGTCAAATTTAGCAAGTGTGAATTTTGTTTGAGGAAGGTGGCATTCATTGGTCATATTGTGTCTGGTGATGGGGTGATGGTTGATTTAAAGAAAACAAAGGTGGTGAAGAATTGTCCTAGACCATTGTCTCCCTTGGATATTAGGAGTTTCTTGAGTTTGCCTAGATATTATAGGAGATTTGTTGAAGGATTCTCCTTTATTGCATCACCTTTGACTAGGTTGACCCAAAATAAGATGAAATTTCAATTGTCAGATTAATATGAGAAGAGTTTTCAAACATTGAAAGATCACCTTACATCAGCCCCTATTTTGACATTACTAGAAGGCTTGGATGGATTTTTTGTCTATTGTGATGCTTCGTGTGTGGGATTAGGTTGTGTGTTAATACAACATGGCAAGGTCATTGCCTATGCTTAAAGGTAATTGAAGTTCATGAAAGGAACTACCCAACCCATGATCTTGAGTTATTGGACATTGTATTTGCATTGAAGATATGGAGTCACTATCTTTATGGGGTATATGTTGATATATTTACCGACCATAAGAGCTTGCAATATGTGTTTACCAAAGGAACTTAAAACTTAGGTAAAGGAGACGGCTAGAATTTCTTAAGGACTATGATATGAGTGTATTGTATCATCTGAGTAAGACAAATGTTGTAGTCGATTCTCTTAGTAAGGTGTATATGGAAAGTATGGCTCATATAGATAATTAAAGAAAAGAGTTGGTAAAATATGTACATCGACTAGCCTAATTGGGTGTAAGATTGAGTAATTCACAATTAAGTAGTATTATGCATAATTTAGCAGATTCATCATTGACAGAGAAGGTCAAGGCAAAGCAAGGTATGGATCATACTTTGGTGGAGTTGAAAAAGTTAGTGGTTGACAAGAAGGTTGAGGTTTTCTCACAAGGTAGAGATGGGGTACTTTGTTATCAAGGTCGATAATGTATTCCGAATGTTGATGGTTTAAGGGAGATGATACTGAGTGAAACCCGTAACTCACGATATTTTATTCACCTCAGATCCACCAAAATGTATAGTGACCTAAGGGAAATGTATAGGTGGAATGGTATGAATAAAGATATAATCAAGTTTATGGCAGAATGCCTAAATTTCCAACAAGTGAAGGTTGAACATCAAAATCCAGGAGGCTTATCCCAAGACATTGATATTCTTATGTGAAAATGGGAGGATGTAAACATGGATTTCATTATGGGTTTGCCTAAGACTAGAAGGAAATTTGATTCTATATGAGTGGTTGTGGATAAGATGACTAAATCAACCCATTTTCTGCCAGTTAATACTTCTTATAGTGCGGAGGAGTATGTTAAGATATATATTAAGGAATTAGTAAGAATTCATGGTGTGCCTTTGTCCATAATTTTGGATCATTGTACGCAATTCACATCTCACTTTTGGAAGTCTTTTTAAAGGGGACTTGTTACCAAAGTAATGTTAAGCACAATATTTCATCTCTGAACGGATGGACAGGCCTAGAGAACAATTCAAACATTGGAGGATATGTTGAGGGCATGTGTACTTGATTTCAAGGGAAATTGGGATGATTATCTACCTTTGATTGAATTTTCATACAACAATAGTTATCACTCAAGTATTGAACGACACCTTTTGAGGCTTTACATGGGTGGAAATGTAGGTCTCTAATAGGATGGTTTGAAGTTGGAGAGATTTCTTTGATTGGTTGCGATTTGGTACTTGAGGCTATGGAGAAAGTGAGACTTATACGAGAAAAGTTAAAAATAGCCCAAAATCACCAAAAGTCATATTCAGATGTTAGGGAGAGAGATACTGAATTTGATTTAAATGATCAGGTTTATCTTAAGGCGTCTCCCATGAAAAGTATAATGCATTTTGGCAAGAAGGGCAAATTGAACCCTAGATATGTAGGGCCATATAAGTTGGAATTGCTAATGGAGTTGGTTATGGTTCATCCGATATTCTATGTGTCGATGTTGAGAAAATGTGTTGGTGATCCAAATGTTGTAGTACCCTTGATTGACATGAGTATTGAGGAGAATTTAACCTATGAAGAAGTTCCTGTTGAGATTTTGGACTGAGAAGTTAAAAGTTGAGAAACAAGGAAGTTACTTCTGTCAAGGTATTATGGAGAAATCAATTAGTTAAAAAGTGCAACATGGGAAGTGGAGGCGATATGATGAAACGATATCCTTACCTCTTTCCTTGTACTCAAGCCTAAGGTACTTAGTCATTCATCCTTAGTCTCTTCAAGCTCCTAAGTGCCAATCTCATTATATCACATTACATGCATGTATACTCATGAAAATAATTTCTAAAGATATTTTAAAGCTATATTGTTGCATTAATAATGAGTTGTTAGTTGTGTACTCTTATCTATTCATGCTAATCTTGATCCATTCGAAGATGAATGTTCCTAAGGGTGAGATATTATAACACCTCCAAAAATGTCTTTTATCACCTTATTGTAATGACCCAAAATATTTTGAACTTTGTAATAGTTTTTCAAGTTAGTGTTGAATTTGTGGTTGAATTTTGATAGCTATGGGTTGCACATAAGTGGTCGGATTCAAGGGAATTGTTTTGGTGGAAGGTTGTAAGGCCATTTAGGTATCACTGACTTTGAGAGGTCATATATTTTGGTATAAGATTAACTGTGTGGGCTATTATATATCAAATCGAAGCTCTTTGAGTTATCTTTGCAACGAAACTGATTTCTCTCAATTTGTAATTTGGGTTTGAAAGTTATGGCCTTTGCAGTGAGATTGCCCGTAATTGGAAGTATGCTGGAAAAATGTTCCGGATTGGGGTCCAAGTGTGGGACCACGGACCGTTTGGTGGTTCACAATCCATGGGGGGGTCCTTTGGGTTGATCCAGTATGTCCCTTGGGGTTGGGACCAAGCCCTGGACCAAGTGTAGCCTCATGGACCACTTCATGGTCCGTGTGAGCCTTCACGGTCCGTGAAGGGTCCCGTGGGTTGGTCCAGTGAGCTGCCTATGCTCAGGGCTAGTTCCTGAACCAAGTATGGTCCCATGGACAGGACCATAACTCGTGAACCAGTACATGGACATTGGGTCTTCCATGAGGCCTTGTGTTTTGTGATCTAGTCCGTTTCATTAATGGTTAAATCATAATTTAGTTAAATCCTATGCCCCTTTTAGCCTTTCTAAGGTCTCCTAACACCCCTATATCAAACCCTAATCCCCTTTTTTCATTCTAACACTCTTCAATCCTCACCAAAATTCTCTCAATGCTCTTGACATCCATTGATGAAAGCTTGAAGAAATTGGGGAAAATCATCTTTGTTGCAAATCCATTCAATTCTCTTGGCTAATCTCTAGGTATGTAAGTTTGATTCATGGATTATTTTCATCCATGAAGACCAAGCATCCTCCTCTTTAAATTATAAATTTAAGCTTTCTTTAATTATGGGTTCTTTAAATTTTGATGTATTTCATTGCTTTGAGTTGTGGGCTATAGAAATTAGGTAATTTAATGATGATTTAAGTTTTAATTTTATGAAGTGCATTGAAATTCTTGAAGGTTTGATGTGCATGTCCCATTAATGGTTTAATATGCATGGGTAAATTGCATTATGTTTTGAATTGGGATTTTCTCATGAATTATGTTGAATTACCTATTGAATTATGGTTTTAAGGTTTGGAATCTCCATTACCCATGCACTTGATCCCTCATTCATGGCATATGCATTGAAGTATGGTTATGATGAACCTCTTGATAAGGGTATGGCCCTCTTGTAATGATATGATATGTTAATGCTTGTAATCACATAGTCTCTTGTTATGGCTTTTTGAGCATTATGGGTGCTTCCACCACTTTGATATGTTATGAAGGCTTGATATGATAAGCTATGTAGATGAGCTACTCCTATTGCATTGATATGGTAATTCTTGTTGGCTTTTAGCCTAAGTATGGATATGGATTTGATCATGTTTTGGTTTGTCTAATGATGCATGGTTTTGAAAATAATGTCAACTCTCCATTTTGAAAAGTTTACATGGATATATATGGATTCCCGTGGGATGAGGCTTAGTACCGAGGGATTGGAGTCGAGGTGGACTATCTCCAAGGGTTCATACTCCTTTCCGTCAAACCATGTGCCAACATGGGATATCTCCCTAGGTGGGATTGACTTGTTATGTATCCCCTTGTTGAAGGGTTGACTAGGGATCTACCTGGTAAGTAGTCCGAATCCAAGTAGTAGCTCGCTCGGGTTCCCTCTATTGTCGGTTGAGATCACATCCCCACTATGATATGATCTTAGGTTGCACTTCATGCATCATGGCATGGAATATTGTTATGATATACTCCTCTTTTGGCTATGTGCATTGTTTTCGTATCACTTGTCCCCTTGTCATCTCGTTTGGTCATACTATATTATCATATGCATTGCATGCCTGCATACTTAGTACATATTTTGTGCTAACCCATACTCTCTATCTACATGTTCTAACCATGTAGGGACCAGTGATTAATTCTATCTTCCATTGGACGACGAGTGACATCCTTGGAGCTATTTGCTTGTAGTGAGCCTTTTGTTCAAGGGCAATAGCTACTTTCTATCTTCCTTGTATTGTTTATTTCCTTACTTTATGTATTGAGGGTAAGCCCCAAACTATGTCGAGGCCCCGCTCTATCTTATGTAGAGGCTATATTGGACACACTAAACTCTTGCACGTTGTATTATATTTTATTGGGATATTGTGACTATTGGGATTTGTTTATGGAAATGATGTTTTGATTATGCTTATGATTATGTTTATGGGCTTGTGAATGTTAGGAATTTTCTTATGTAGAAAGTCCCCTAACCCGATATGCCCTCATATCTTGAGTCCTACTTACCCTCCCCTTAGACATACTTGTTATATGCTATGTGATTCATGTTCATCCCATTCCCGGCAATATCCCCATAGTTTGTGTCCAAAGCCCTGTTTCCCCTAGAATTATGTGTTATGTGTTCATTTTTCTGCGCTTCCAAACTGATGATGTGAGTAATGATGCTATGATGGCTTGATTGAAGACTTTCGTGTTCTTCTTCGCCATATCACACCTAGACCCCACTTCTGGGTCGTGACAAAGATGGTATCAGATCCCTAGATTTATAAATGATCCTCGAAGTCTAACATGTCGCGTCAAATAGTGTCTTGTTCATGGGTGTGATGCACGCCATACCTATGAGTGAGAGGCTATGATGATATTTTAGGAACCTGTCACTTCATTGTCCCTTGTGTCGTGCCTTGTTCTATTTACGAGATTTCTTAAACTTTTAGTATTCTTGTCTCTCTTTCAGAACATGCCTCCCAGAAGATCTCCCTTCCCCTGTCAAGCTCTAGAATTTGAGGAAAAATACCCTCGGGCATCGGTAGAGGAATAAGTATCTCATACATAGTTTAGAAGTGTGGTGTCTATGTTGGCCCAAGCAGTGCTAACCAAGCCCGTCCAGCTAGTCCTGCAACTGTTGGTACTCCGGCCTCTAGGGTGAGGGATTTCACCGGGATGAACCCTCCGGAGTTCTTTGGCTCAAAAGTGGACAAGGATGTTCAAGAGTTCATTGATGAACTCACTAAAGTGTTGACCATAATGGGGGTTAGATCTGAAGAGAAGGTTGCGTTGGCTGCATATCAATTGAAAGATATGGCCTAGGTGTGGTATAATCAGTGGCTAGTTGAGATGGTTGATGTCAAGGTTGGGTGGGAAGAGTTCAAAAGGACCTTCCTTTACCGCTTCTTTCCTCTTGAGCTTAGAGAGGCCAAAATGACCGAGTTCATCAATCTTCGACAGGGTGGTATGACTTTGAGGGATTATGCTCTCAAATTACTAAGCTTTCCAAATATGCTCTCATTCTTATATCTGACCCCCGTGCAAGAATGCACAAGTTTATCTCTGGTGTCTCTGATTTGGTTTTAAAAGAGTGTCGTACAGCTATGCTCATTCGAGATATGGACATCTCAAGACTCATGACTTATGCCGAGAAAATTGAGGGTGAAAAACTTAAGAAAAGTTCGGTGAGTGAAGCTAAGAGGGCCCGACTTGATGGTGGGTTCTCCAACTCTAAGAGTGGTGGTGGTTTTGGCTGATTTCAACAAGTCCAAGGTTCAAATATCAGGGTTTCTAATCCAAGGGTGCCTCCTTTTAAGGCACAAGTTGGGGGTGGTCCCCGATTTCCTCGTTGAGGCCAATGTAGTGGTAGTCACATAGGTGAATGTAAGAGAGTTGTGGGTGCTTGTTATGGGTGTGGAAGTTTGGACCACAAGATCTCTAATTGCCCAAAGAATGTGAAGAAGGATCAAGTGGCTCCTGGTGATCAAGGGCAACCGAAGGCTCCGGTTGGTGGTGCCCCTAGGAACAATAGGTTTTATGCTCTTCATGCCTTCCAAGAGGTGGAGGAAGCTCCGAACGTCGTGACTGGTATGTTAAAATCTTTGATTTTGATGCTTATGCTTTACTTGATCTGGGTGTAAATTTATATTTTGTGACTCCTCTGTTGGCTATTAAATTTGGTTCGAGTCCTAAAACTCTAAGGGAACCTTATTTGGTGTATACTCCCGTGGGTGAGTCTATTATTTTCCGAAAAGTGTATCACAGTTGTCCTATCTTCATGTTGCATTAAGTTTTCCCCGTTGATCTTGTAGAACTTGAGATGTATGAATTTGATATTACTCTTGGGATGGTTTAGTTGTATGCCTCGTATGCGTCGGTTGATTATAGAACTAGGCAAGTTAAATTTCAAGTTCTTAATGAACCCCTATAGGAGTGGAAGAATAGTAATTCTGTGGTCAAGGGTCGGTTTATTTCCTACCTCAAAGCCCGAAAGATGATTTGTAAGGGGTGCATTTATCATATTATGCGGGTTAGAGATGTGGTGGGTGAGTCACCTAAGCTTGAATCGGTTCCGCTAGTTAATGCGTTCCTCGATGTATTTCTATTCCTCCTTATTGTATGGCCCCGGTGGAGTTGAAGGAATTGAAAGATCAGTTAAAAGATTTGTTAGAAAAGGGTTATATTAGGTCGAGCATTTCACCATGGGGTGCTCCCGTGTTGGTTTTGAGGAAAAAGGATGGGTCGCTCCGAATGTATATTGACTTTCAGCAATTGAACAAGGTGACCATTAAGAATAGGTACCCGTTGCCTAGAATTGATGATTTATTCGACCAACTTCAAGGAGCTACTCATTTCGCTAAAATAGACCTTCATTCGGGTTATCATCAGTTAAAGGTGAAGGAGTGTGACATTCCCAAAACAGCCTTCCAAACTCATTATGGTCACTTTGAGTTTATGATGATGTAGTGTGGGTTAACTAATGCCCCGACGGTGTTTACGGAGCTTATGAATAGGTTGTTTTGTAACGATCCAAAAATTTTCAAACTTCATAATGGTTGGTCTAGGTTAGTGTTAAAACTAGTCATGGTTAAATTTTGGTAGCCATGGGTTGTATTTAAGTGGTGGGATTCAAAACGGATCGTTTGGTGAGGTTGTAAGGCCGGTTGAGCGGTGAACTTTGAAAGATCATAACTTTTGGTACGGATTGAACAGTGTGGGCTTCTATATATCAAATCAAATCTCTTTGAGTTATATTCACAACGCAACTAGTTTCACTCAATTTGGAGTTTTTGTGGGAATGTTATGGCCAAAACAGTGAGACTACCCATTGTTGGAAGGACGCTGGGAACAAGGTTCTGGAATTGGGCTAAGGACTGGACCATGGGCCGTATGGTGGTCCTCGGTCCGTGGGAGTGCTCTTGGGTTGGTCCAGTAGGCATTTGGAGGATGGGGTCCAAGCCGTGGACCACGTATGGTCCCACGGACCATCTCACGGTCCTTGTGACCCTTCACAGCCCGTCATGGGTCCTGTGAAGTAAGACAGAATGTTGGCCAAGGTTCGAGGCTAGACTCCGGACCAAGTGATGCTCCACGGACCAGTACACGATCTGTGTGCAGCTACACGGTCTGTGTGCAGCTACACGGTTTGTGAGTGCCCTCATGAAGTGATCCAGAAAGCCCCCCGAGAGTTCAAGTTGAAACTGAGGCCAAGTGTAGCCTCACGGTCAGGTACACGGGTCGTGTACTAGTAAACGAACACTGTGTGCCTTCCGTGTGACGCTGTCTTCAGTGATTTAGTCTGTTTCATTAAAGGTTAATTCGAAATTTAATTAGATCCTATGCCCCTTTTAGGCTTTCTAAGGTCTCCTAACCCCTCTAAATCAAACCCTAATCCCTTTTCATCCATTCTAACACTCTTCAATTCATTTCAAATTTCTCTCAATCCTCTTGACCTCCATTGATGAAAGCTTGAATGAATTTAGGGAAGATCATCTTTGTTGTGAAACCATTCAATTCTCTTGACTAATTTCAAGGTATGTGGGTTTGATTCATGGATTCCCTTTCATCTATGAAGACCCAAGAACC
>JBCEWC010012046.1:0-16172 GCA_038996855.1 Solanum aculeatissimum
TTTTGCAATGACGGCTGAAGTCACTAGTCTTGCATGACGATACAAGTCTTCATCCTCTAATTCTGGATATTCTTTCTGAAATATTGAAAGAAAAAAATTAGATGATATCGTATGATAATGTATAATTAACCAGTCTTATTTTTCGTGTTACTAATAGTTAAAACTCCAACATGGTTAATTAGTACCTTCAAAGTGTCACAAACAGCATTGTGTTCTTGAACAAAGAGAGCCTGTAGTGTTAAAAGTCCAGCCCAAGTGTTACGAACATCACCAGAGATAATTTTTCCATTTTCATCTTGTTGGATGAGTCCATTTGCGGATAATTTCAGCTTTCCTTCTTTAAATGTTCTCACTTTCTTCAAAACATCCGCGTTGCTCCCATAAATTACACTCCCGTCCCTTCATGTGAAAATTAAAATACTACTAATTAATACGTTGTCTTTTCTAAAACAACACTTATTTTGAAGAGGATATATATTATTTGGCCAAATTGCTGCATGAAATATTTAGAGAATCTTACCACCAGGGAGTACGGTTGTTCAAGTGACCAGTTTTGATTTCATAAAATCCTGTAGGAGTTTCCTTGGACTTGTAAAACTTAAAGGACTTGAGAGGGCATTCATTAGCAACTTCTATTGGTGCCCTTAGCTCAACCTGTGCACAAATATACAGTTATAACAACAAAGTATGTCACAAATAAATTACAATCTAATGTGTTTAGGCCATCGAGTTTACAAAATATGTACGCGGTAAATATATATAATTGAAGTGTGTAATGATTATGTAGGCTAACCTGGTTAGTATCTTCCAAATGATCGATCCAATCATGAACCATAAATTGTATCCAAGAGGCAGCTATCATGTTAAATTGTTTTCCTGTGTCTATGAAATTTCTTCGTGCTAGCAGCTTCGTTGCTACTACCATTGGATCTGGCTTCTTTAACTGCATACATTTCATTTTATTCTTTTAGATTAGGACAAATGAAAAGGACATGTTTAATAATTTTTTTATCATTATGCTACCTAAAAGCTAATCCGTCTATTAAAAAAAAGTTAATTAAAAGCTCAACTTATTTACCCTTTTATATTATCACCTACCTACCTCTTAAATTTTATATTTCTTCTTTAAGAATACTACCTCCCATCTGATTATTTAAGTGTCCTATGTTTTCTTTAATTAGTCTATCCTTAAGCCCCACATCAATCAGATAAGGAAATAGACTTTTTATATGAACTAAGGCAATTATCTTCTCATAAGTTAGTTTTTTAATTGAGTTGTTTTGAATTCATTTTTTTATATCATATCAAAGCTAGATTTATTTTAATTTATGATTTTGTATCAATGTTGGGCCCCATTGTCCACAGATGTCCATTCTTGAGTGTGAGGCAGGGAATGCCACGCCGGTGGAATAAGGAAATTATGGAATTGGCAATTTCACCGTTATGAATTAATTTTTGCGATTGAGTTAGACTCGAGATTTTTTTTTTTTTTATATCTTCCAAAAAGAGACAATTTTGATACCACAAGATATATTTGAAGAATTACAGCCAAGGAATAACATGTCAATTTTTTTGTCTTTATCTTATATATTGATATAGAAAATCGAAGATGATTTATGCAATTATATATACCTTATTTTTCTGATCAACAGGCATCATATTCCTGCCAAAGAAAGAAAATTGACTGCCAGCTCCTTCATTGAAAGGGTCATTAAATTTTCCATCAGCAGTTCTATAAGGGTAATCCCCCGGATTTGATCGGACGCCGGTAGGTGTTCTACCGACGTTGATCAAATTATATTGCTGGTGAAGACGCCGTCGCGCTCCAAGATAAAGCAACCCAAAGAACACCGGTAGCCGGTGCCAAAAGTTATGCTTATCAATAAAATGAACAATCTGCATGCGTTTCACATCATTAAGACAATTAAACCATTAAAAAAAAAAACGAATCCGGATCAACTAGGACATAAAATAAAGCATTGGATCGAACTCTTCTTTACCAGAAACAAAAATTTGTCAACGAGAGTCATTCTCTGAAAGATCTCATGGAAATCTTTGTGGATGAATTTACGAAGAGGGGATAGCAAGAGATTCTTGAGCATAACAAAAGACATATTGTTTATACGACAAATTAATATTACTTGTAATATGATTTGGGGTATATATGGAGGCAACGTCCTCTATATCCAAATTGGAAATAAATAATAGCATGTGTTGGATATATGACTTAGACAATTATTCCAATTTTAGCAGCCAGGTAAATAATGCAGATCTTGTAAAAAATTGAAAAGAAATAAAATTGTATTTACGATGTGCACGTATAGAATACAATGTATGAGTCAAAAGAAAAGTCTAACATATCATTTATCATGTGACAAATGTACTAATTTTATATTACCAACTAATCAATACTATAGTATAAAAGGGGCATATGGCCGATGGCAAAAAAAAAAAGAAGAAGTTACTGTACAACATTTGACTAGAATGTGATTCTTTTAATTGTGATTAGAAATTTTAAATTTGAGCATTCAAAAATTTGAATAAATTAAGCTAGTGAATTTAGTAGCAGATAAAGTTTATAAATATTAGATTAATATTGAATTCATCAAATTTAAATATCAAATTCATCTCCGAGTGAATTCCAATAGATGAATATCATATCGTCAAAAAAAGATTTATTTTTTTAAAAAGTTCTCTTTTAAAGAAAGTTTGTAGAAAATTTTTAAACTTATTTTGGATATATCTAATTATGTGCATATTCAATCTGCTTTATCATTAAAATATAACAGTTGCCAATTGTGGAATAAGATTGAAAGAATTGACATACACCAAACTTTTTAAAATTCTTTTAACTTCTAAAAATGAAAAAATAACAAAATATAGGAATAATTTCTTCTTGTGTTCGATCAAGTTTGAATTAGTCAAAACCAAATTTTAAACTTTCAGTATTTTAATAAACACGATATAAAGTAACTTTGAATATTCTTAATTTTAATTAAATTAAATGTATAATAAGTATACATGTCTTTTGCCTCCTAAAGGGTAGTGTTACCTTTCTTCTTCTTAAAATTCACTAACGTATTTTTAGTGAAAATTCAAAGTAGTGCTGAAATCTGGATTTCAGTTAAATTAGTAAATAATAAAGATTACTTAGGAGTTATTTTGGAATGGCGGATGTGTTTAATGTATAATAATATGATGATAAATATGATATGAATTTAAATAAAAAAAATATTAAAAATCTGTATAGTCAATGCAAACTTATTTATAAATGAGAAGTTGTAGTTGTTATACTGAACCCATTGCATTTTTTTTATTTTATTTTTTTGCATTAATTAGGTGAAATTTAATTCATTCAACCATTGCATATTTATTTATTACTCTCTTCGTGGTTTTTTTTGTCATGATATATTTTTCAAGAGTGAATTTGACTAATTTTAAATAAATTTCATAATGTTTAGCTTTCATAAATTTGTGATAACTTAAAAGGAAATCAAAAAACTATTCCCTCCATTCTCTTTTAATTGTCATGTTGCTTTCTTTGAAAGTCAATCTGACTAATTTTCAAAAGCTAAATTAAATTAAATTAATATTTTTAAAATAAAAATTTTAATATTCAAAAACAATACAAAAAAGTATTATTGATTGTAATATTAAAATGTTAATTAATTCTTATAACTTAATTCTAAAAATAAAAATGTTAATAATTAGAGTGGAAGCGAGGAGTATTTTATTGGGCTATTTGTGAATGACTCTGGCTTCTTAACATACTAGTGGAGATAGGCCGTGCATATTTTAACTATATGAAAATAATTTATTAGGGATAATATTATAAAATATAATTAAAGTAGTTAAAAAAATAATTAATAGAAATAATATAATAAAATCAAATAGCTTAAGCAGAGACATCAATTGACAACTGCCTGCTTAATCGAGACGTGTCTGCTATTCTCACTTATAATATAGTAGTGAAAAAATAATTTATTTAAGGATAATATTATAAAGTATAGTTAAAGTAGCTGAAAAAATAATTAATAGAAATAATATAGTAAAATCAAGTAACTCAAGCAGACACGTCAATCGGCATTGCTTGTTTAAGCAAGCAACTAAAGCCAAGACGTGTCTTCTTATCCATTACTTATGTAAGATCTAATTTATTATTTTGTATTTATTTTATCATAAGTTTAATACATGATTTAAAATAATTGATTTAGGTGATATAGTATAATCATAGTTAAAATAATTGAAAAAATAATTTATTAAGGGTAATATTATAAAATATAATTGAAGCAGCTAAAGAAATAATTAATAGAAATAATATAATAAAATCAAGCAGCTCAAGCAGATACGTCAATCGGCAGTGGTCTGCTTAAGCAAGCAGCTGAAGCAAGCACGTCGACCGAGACGTGCCTGCTATTGCCACTTATAGTATAGTAGTAGAAATATATTCCAAGTTTTTTAATCATTTTTATAATAAGAAGTTTCGATAATTAATTGTGTCGTTCCTATAGTGTTCATATTTAACTAGAATTCAAAATCTTATTTCAAATAAAAAGATGACACACATTAATTTTTTGTTTTTCAAGAAAAATGGGTTTTATTCTTCTTTTTGGATTGGGAAAGATCCTCCTCTATAAGTAGGAGTTCTCCTAATCTAAAAAACAAGATTTTAGTATTCTACACCATACTTGCCCACCTAAGTATTGAGATAGTTCAGTTGTTAATTTAGAATTACTGCTATATAATAGACCGTAAAACTTGAGTTTGATTTGTTTCAAAATATTTGCACACGCTTCAAGAGGTATTCATTGTATTAATTTTTAGCATATTTTGTGTGTTACGTATTTGTGGTGTTGTCTATAATTCATGTAGATAGTATGATCTTGGGAATGTTTCGCTGTGTAATATTTTTCAACTTGCTTACATGAATTATAGACAATAATTATAAATACGTATTACACACAAAATAGGCTCTTGAAGCAAATCAGACTACAATTCTAGAGATGATTCCAAATTAATAATCGAACTCTATTAATAGTTGGGTGGGCAAAAATATTGTTTAGAAGTGTCAGTTCAGTCAATGGTGTCTCTTTCCTTGCTTTTTCTTTTTATGCTTAAGGTAACCCATTAAAGTTGAGCGGCGGCGAAAATGATATTTACTTGATTAAAAATGGTGCAAGAGGGTAAAATATTGTTTACAATTTGCACGGGCTCATTTTAATTGATTTAAATGTTTCAAATATCAAATTAAATTATTTTTAAATTTTTAAATTTTAAAAATTAAATTAAATTAATAAAAGTCAAAATTTCCAGTTTCCAGGTTACATTCTTTTGACGTTATGTAAAGGTTGGATGAGTCGTTTCGGGTGAAACCTCTGGATCAATTAAACAGGCTGATGAGTACTTACCTATATGTGTGAGCAATAAAAAAAATCAACAAAATGGTGTTATATAATGCATGTATATTGTATAAGTAGTGTATAATCACGTATAACTATATGTTAGAGATGTCTATATACATTGTTTATATAATATTTATACATTGTATACTATTTATTTTTTCAATCTCGACCAACTAAAATATCTTCTAAACATCCCAAAATTTAGGTATTTTAATATATTATCCAATCAAAATAATTCACATTTATGACACGTCAATTTTTAAAGTGGAGCTTTGAACATGGAGGATGAAAGAAGAAGGAAAAGCAGGGAAGAAATAAGTAAGAAGGAGGAGGAAGGAAGAGCAGAGGAAGCAAAGTTATTAATGGCCGGAAGAAGAAAAAGAAAAGAGTGCATCAAAAAACACTTTACCAAGTGATAATTAAATGGGTCTAAGTAAAGTGTGAATTGGGAAATGGAGAAGGAAAGACAAAGGAAAAATATGGGGAACCAACGAAGGGAGATAAAAAGTTATTTAAAAAAAATGAATAGTCATTTCTCCCTCATCTAAAAAATAGAGGAAAAGTGGGATCCTTATATTGGGATACACTTCCTCTAACTCTTAAAGAGTCATGTAAAGGGGACCCCCTCGCGCCATCGTCTTCGTCGCTCGCTCGGCTTCGGCAAATGATTGATTGATATATTTTTTGGACAAATTTATTTAATCAGTCCTCCTTTTCCTGATATTTGTGAATTATTAATTAATTAATTAATTTGTGAATTGTCTCTAAACAGACACTTTCGCACCCAATTCTCCCTATAAATGGAGATCCATTATATTTCTTCTTACAAAATTCGAGTCTGTGTGAAGTCATTTCTAGTATATTGAGTTCGTTGAAAATTATAGAGTTTGAGGTACCGCTATTCTGTAATTGTAAATCTCTTTTATCCTGAGAGGAAGTAATCCACAAACCTTGGGTACAATGAGGGGATTAAATTCCTTAAGGACACACAATGAATTCTGTGGACTCAGATTCTTAAACGTTTTTATATTCTGTCTTTTCCATTGCAAGTTCTATACTGGGATAACAATTCTCGTCTTAGTTATGGTTATTGTCACTTTGTTGTTTCGAATTCTAAATTGTAATTTATTCTTTGTTTGTATTGAAAAATTGATTTGTTACACTTTGGTTATGTCATAACATCAGTGATTATACATCTCAATTCTCATTCAAGATTACAACACGAATGGTTACGGAACTCAATGTTGGGTGCGTTAATTAAAGAATCTTTATGTCAGCTTAATTGTTCAAAAGGACCCCCATTGAGGTTTATACAATTCTGTTCATTTAACATTAACTAGCAAGACCTTAATATCTGTTTCATTTTTAATTTTTTTTTCCAGTTATTTACAGTACCAAAATAGTCTTTTGTTCAATCCTCAGACACAAGTGAAGCCAATTATAAAATGTTTAGTAGTAAACAAGTCTTTTTCCAGAATAGCTGTACAGAACAAAGGAGGGATACATGCCAACAATTTGCTGCTCCTTTTTTTCCCCACAGCAGCATTTTGTTTCTTCCTATACAACCAGATACTCCATCTTGTTAATGAGTTACCTTTAGTGCGACATTCCCAACTAACTGTTTACTGATTTGAGATTGCCTTTATTTTTGTAGTTGTGTAACAATGGGAACTTTTGATCTGGAGATGACTCGACATCACTAGGAACATTATATTCAGGCATCTCTTTTGCCTTTCCCCACATTACGGTGTAGAATCCAATGGCAATTATCGTTGCTCCAAGGATGCTGATTGCCAAAGCAGAAGGCAGTCAATTAGATTATGTTGGCATACGTAATTCGTAAAAGAAAATAAATGAGTTGTGTGCCGAAATATATAATATGTGAAGTTTGTACCTTCCCAAATAAAGAGTATCTCCTAGGAGAATGACTCCCATGGCAACAGCAATGGCGATGGACAGTGGTTTAAACATTGCTACATACACTGGTCCTTTCACGCGCAAAGCCCAGGTGTGAATTGTATTGTTTAGGGATGACCCCAGTATTCCCTGTGTGATGCAACAATACACATCATTTCATCGTACAAGAACAGATTAAGAAAAAAATCTATAAACGAGATCCTACTTCTCGTTTCACTTACAGAGCAGAGGATGGAGGCCAGTGCGATATCCGGTTTAATTATCCATTTGTTGGAGTCGGGTTCAGTGAAAATTCCTACAATACCAGCTAGGATGCTCACACACAAGTTGTAGAAGAAAACCACAGTCACTTCTGCTGGATATTCCTTCATAATCCATGTCTGTCATCAAATAACTCAACCAAGTTACTTCCTTTTGTTGTCAACAAAAACACAAGAAGAATTCCCTATTCAGGGACTAAGTCTCTGCGGAAAATACTTGCCTGCACATTCAATCACGAGAGTCACAAGAATATACATATCACTTAATTATGGTTAAATGAAACAAAAAGTTATATATAAGAAACGTATTTGCAATTAATTTGCTTGTTATAAACATCGAGTGAGTAAACAAAATCATACCTGAACTATATACCACAAGGGGACTAAAAAATATTCAGTTGTGAGGAAAAGGCCACCAAGCATCCAATTCGATTGAGATGAGCTGAGAGGTTGATATAGTAAATTGGGTGTGGACGTGGTAGGCACTAATATCTTTGGGCCTTTGTATAGAGTCACTACAAATGCCCCAGCTATGGATACCACCGTGCCCAACACTTTGGCTCGGGTAGTTGATCTTTTCAACTGTATCTTCTCCATCCTGTTTAACAGTTCCACTCATCAAATTGCTTCTTCTAAAACACAAAATCCAGAAAGCCGATGAAATTATTCGTCTTGTAATAACAACTACTTGACTTCATTTTAGACCAGAGAGCCACTTTTGAACTTGACACCACAGGTCTAATTTTAACAAATAGCCAACGTCTGAATACAATCCACAAATGTGTTATTTTTGTAAATCAACAAAAAACTGAATTAGTTGTACCGTATGGCCTATTGAGACGTCATTCTTTAAATATTGTCCCCATTTTAGTCGAATTGAATAAACTTTGCCCTTAAAAGCAAAGTTGGATGAATTTTTCTTTTACAGACAAGTTTAATTCAGGGTACTAGACTAGTAGGGTCATTCGTGCAAATGGTCTGAATTTTTTTCCAACCTTTGGCCTACAACTTTTTGTTTATAAATAATGGATCAAATGGCCAACATGCAACAACTTAGATATCAGTAATCTTGGTCGAGTTTATCTTTCTTTCAACTATTTTTCTCTGTTGAGAAAAAATGATGGATGCTGACAAAAGATGGCAACAACAAGATTAAATTAAAAATAATATAGTTTGATTATAGTGGGGACGGCAAAATTAAGAAAATGACGTGAAATTAGGACATGAGATTATTAAAGATAACCTGAAAAGGACAGCCAAAACGAAAGTAAAAGCAGGGACAAGATTGCTGATGGCGGAGGCAAGCGTAGGAGAGCTATAGTTGATGCCTGTATACCCCATTATCTGTGATGTACACCTGCACTTCCAATTATGCAATATAATACATGTCATGAAAAAGCAAAGAAACATTATTATATATTTTTTCAAGACTAATTTGTACAAGTTTAGTAGAATGAAACACTGATGACCGATCATCAAGGCATAGAGTCTAAAATGTTACTGGTGTGAGTTGGCTTTCCTCTGTTCCCCGAATTATTTACACCGTATAGCCCCTTTTTAGGTTAATCTTTATATTCTGTCACACTCATTGCAATAACTAATTTTAGCCTTCAAAAGCAAGTGGATGCATTTTTCCTTTTCATGGACAAATTTAGCCAATTGAACTAATGTAGAAAGGATTTCTTTAGTGGCCTCTCCCAGTTCCCTTTCTCGATCTTTATGCACGTAATGGATAAAACACTCAAATAAAAAAATGTTGAAAAACAAGTTAAAGAGAAAAGGACAACTTTACAAGAATTCTTATTGACCTGACTTTGTGCCCTAGAAAATTTCCAAAAAGCAGAATTACTATTGAAGTATCAATCAACTTGTACTTTAAGCTCTAATGTTGACTTTGTGATACCTCTTTATTGGTTCAGCACTAACTCAACAATTGAATTATGTCAAATCAGACTAATTCAAAAATAAGAAGATTGTCCAAACTTTATAACGTACCAGGTCCGGTCAAGTAGATATCATGTCAAAATTAGCTTTGGGCTAACTATCACTTCAAAAACTACCTCAAAATAGGATTGTCCACGTCTTATAAAGATACCAGATTCTCATTCCGGTCCTAGGTGGGATTCGTTCTCATCAAAATTCAATTGAATAACAACATCCAATCATCCTAATTTTCTCGAAAATAACGAAACATATTTTGGGCTTTTAGCATATCTACAATGAAAAACACAAGAAAAATAGTGAAATTGGTACCCGATAACTCCAAGAAGAAAGATTTTGGCAAGAATTGAGCAATTGAGAGGTGGAAGTATTCTTGATCTGCACCAATTTTTGAAACCCCATCAAAATTTACACACATGCAATAGAAAAAACAAACAATTCTTTCTATAACAGAGACAAAAAAATTACCTTGTGGAGAAGAAAGGAGAAGGAAGAAGTAGAAGAGCAGCAAGACCATAACTATAAACAACAAAGACATGATTACTCATGCCTTTGTTAGTAGCAGCTTTGTAAAGTGTATTTAACCCAACATTTATACATTCCATAGTCACCATAGCTGTAAATGGTAACACTTCTTTGTAAAAAGTTGACTCTCTGTTATTGCTTCCCATTTTTCTTCTCTCTCTCTGTTTTTCCTTTCCAAATATCAATTTCTTCGCGTGGCGGACATGAGCTCTACCTCAAAAATCTGCTATTTAATCATAGGAATCTCCGTTTATTAAGCAACTGTTTTTTCAGCTAAGCTTATGTTGAAATTAAAGCTGAAATATTTATGCTTTTTTTTATTCTTAAGGTCCCACATTTAACGTCATTTTCACTTTTTATTAATCTTGTCTACAAGTTATGCAAATTTCATTAATTTCTAGCCATCTATTTATCAAAAAAAGTACTATCTTTGTTCATTTTCCAATCAAACAGCACTTTCAACTTGCAAAAATTATTTTCTTATTAAACCTTCTTCTTTTTACAATTTATAACTAAACCAAGACAACATCTTGACTTTTTTGTATGTGACCCTATTTATGATTGGCCCCAAGCACAGAATATCAGCCCATAGTTGAGTCCCATTTCTATATATGTTTGATGTGATGTGAAAAATTGTGGAATAAAATTTGATTTTACTGTATTGTTTATAGCCCTACTTAATCTACCTATTATTGGAGAACCCTAATTAGAGTCCAATTTTTTAAAAATTTAGCTACATGGAAAGTGTTGAGATTCCATGTCCTCAATTGCCCCTTCTTTTTTAATAACATTCATTTTATCATCGCGTACGATTTAATCTAATTCAATTTGAAAAGTTAACTCATAATTAAATGGATGCTAAAGATCATATAAGAAAAAATTAGTTATTTTATTAACCGCTAATATGGTATGTCTTTAGGCTTCAACATTTTCTGACACATGAAATGGATTTCAAAGAGAATGTAAAAGTCCAAGCTATAAGAAAATATTAACTTTATCTCGCAACAGAAATTGTTTTGAAAAAGTATTTTTCATCGTTAATTTTAAAATTTATGTTCTACAAATTCATTTAGATGGCTCTCCTATGCTTATTTATTTATGTAAAAAAAAAATCTACTAGTATTTGATCGAAATTGAATAATTGACCATATATCATTTTGAGGAAGTTAGGAAAATTGAATTTAGATTAAAAGTTGCATTGCTGCATATAATTACCATATAATTAAAATTTAAAAGAAAACATTATTATATGAATTGGGACGCGAAGTAGAAGTTGTCCTCACTTGAGATGAGAGTTACTTGTGGGAGGTGATTATTGTACGTCGTGTGATGAAGAAGCAATCTACCATCTATCCATAATTGGTCCCCTTTCAAATAAGTGGCATTCGGTTTGATTAAATTTAATTTCAAATCAAAAAGTTTTATAACTTTTCAATAAAAATGACTTTTGTATTCAATTAAATTCAAAATTAAACTGATAAAAAATATATTTTATCACTCTATCACTATTCTTCCGAATTACTCCACTAGTTTGCTTTTAAGTAAAGGAAGTTTGGAGTAAGAAGCTACTACTGTGTAAGGTGAATGCTGACACTGATAGGACATTTTGATTTTATATGTTTCCCTTCAATTATTGATACTTTAAGCACTATAATAATAATGCTTTGGACGCCAATCAAATGACAGATTAATTGGGAAAAAAAGGAGATTAAACTCTCCAACCTGATTAATTGCTTGTTTTTTTAGTAATTTTAAACTGGCAATTTATACTTAACCAAAATTTCATTAGTTTTTAGGAAGGAGCTTTATTTTTATTTTTGAAAAATAACTTCTACAGTTACTTAAAAGTACTTTTTCTTTTCTCCTAAAGAAAACACCAATTTGTATTTATTGGAATTGCTTGTTGCACTGGTAATCACAAATGAGTGCTGAAAGTACATTTCACTTTACATAGTTCTCAATCTCTTTGACCACTTTTCTCCTCTCTTTATCTTTTTTTCCAAAAGAAAATCTTTTTAATGAATAGCATGGTTTGTTTATTTATTTTTCAAAATTATTTTTACTTCTTTGTGAGAGTTTTCATCCTTTTCACTTCCCTCTCTTTACATTAAACTTAAAATAAAAAATACTCCACAGCTACTGTTTTGAATGATAGAGAATGTTTAATAGGTAAGTCTTAGTTGAGATGTTCAAATAAGTCAGACATATCATAGTGTTCCTTCAAAGGAGCGTTAACCAACCCCTTTGACCGAATCAAATTCTTAAATAAGTGGCCAATAAATTCAAAACTGGATTGCTTCAGTTAAAAGCAATGAGTCGAGTTGTTTCCTATATTTGTTTCTGTTTGTATAACCATTTCAATACATATTTATATTCTTCTTTTCCACAAGGAAAAATAAATGATTTATATTTTCTATTTTCTCTATCTTAAAAAAAAATCTCTAGAAAAAAAAATAGCATAAGAATAAGAAAAATAACTTTCTTAACGGAAGTAGGGAAAACAAATTGACATACTATATTGATTACACATCTCATCTTCAGTTCTTCACCCATCCCCGTCACCCCCAATCCACACCACCAAGCCCTCAACTCTCATATTATTTATCTAGATTATATAAAGAATTTTAGAATAATAGACCCAACACAAGAAAATAAGTATGAAACCATTTATTTTCCTAAAAAATATTTTACATGAAAAATATTTTCCTCGTACCAATCACACCCTTAATCCATTTGAGAAAGTGTAAATCAAATACATGTAGTCCTACTTCCGGAGACTGTGGAACTCATAACTACAAGATTATGGTAACAACGCAAATATTCAGTTCTAAAACTGACAATATGAGCTTCAGTAAAACCATGTATTAAGATTGACAGAGTAAGGCCACAAGAAATTAAAGGGTATCAGTAATAGAACTTAAATCATATGTTTTCTCTAGTTGTGCAACAGAGGGCTTCTTTGATTTGTTGAGTCACTTACACAAACAATGTCCTCAACCTCAAGCGTTGACTTGATCTCCTTAGCCTTCCCCCAGAGGACAGAATAAAATCCAGCAGATATAATAACTGCTCCAATGACACTGCACACAACATTGAAACAAATAATTCACTTCATGAACGTCCTTCTTCTTCTTTCGATAGCAAGGAATATGATCACCAAGATTACGTACCTTCCTAAATAGAGTGGATCTGCAAGGAATATGATCCCCAAGATTGCTGATATGACCATTCCCAAAGGCTTAAACATGGCTACATAAAGAGGACCTTTCTTATCCAAGCACCATGTCAAAACATTATAACGGAAGACATTTCCAGAAACCCCCTAGAGTTTAAGATATATAACCCATGAGCCACATACATAATATATAAAAAAAGAACGAACAAACAAAAAAAGGGCAAGCCCGGTGTACTAAAGTTCCTGCTATGCATCAAATTTCTTACCGAGAAAACAATGGCTATCATCCCAATCCCAGGCTTCACCATCCATGTCTTTGGATTGCTTTCTAATGCCAGAGTTACAATTGCGCATTGAATACTACCAAAGAAGCAAGTGAAGAACACTATTGTCATGTGTTCGGGGTATTTCTTCACAGTATCTGTCTGAGTAAATACAAACAGAATTGAGCATGTGACTGATGCTCTAATTGTGAGATACAAACTCATTTATATCTATGAAGCAATATAGAAGCCACAGTTTAGTGTCTAAATTTAAAATGATTGAGAGAATGGCTAAGTAAAACTAAGAAGTGAAATTTTATCACGAATAAAATGAATCGAGCCCACCAAAGGTTGCTCGCAAGAAAATGTTTTATTATGAACTTATGAGCTATGAACTGAAAACAGATTGAACCATCTTCTACCACGGTATGTTTTAAATGAAGTATCATTAACTAAAATAAGTCCTACATACATGAAATGCACTGCTAACTGTGGGTGATTGAGAAATTGATTTTTAACTTTAAATCAGTAATTCAATTTCTCAATCTTGAATCACTTTATGATAAATTTACCTGAAGAATGTTCCATCCAGAAGACATGATGCAGGTGGTGGTGATCAGAAGACTTCCTAATATCCAGTTTGATTCTTGTGAAAGTACTAACTCGTGATGAGATGAATTAGAAGGTAAATTTGACCCTAGTACTCTTGGTCCTTTGTACAGAGTCATGACGGATGCCCCTATAATCGCCACTATGGTTCCCACAGATTTTGCTTGATTGCTAGCTTTTCTTATGTCTAACTTTTCCATCCTGAATATTGCAAAAGACATGAATGGACCAACTAGTAGTTGCAGCTGAAACTTCTGATTTAACATAGTACCACTTTTACTGTAAAATTATTGCTAGTGTCAACGACACAAAAAAGAACAGAGATCAGTAAATTCTTTAATTGTCCTCCGTCACACAATTGTGGACAAATATATGATGTTTCAACAAATATTCAAGCAATGATGGACCTACAAGAACATTACTAGATGCTTGAGCACCCATTGTTTTCTACATGATCACTGCATTTTTAATAGGAAGCTAGCATTATCACAGAAATAGATTCACCGAGCACCTTTCTGTGATTAGTAGAACTGTACCATAACCTACAAATTCTAAGTCCGCCACTGTATTCAAGACGGGAAAAAGCTAGTGGCCCAAAAGCCAAAATCTATTGATTTGGAGCACCAATTAAGCTTTTTGCACATATGAGAGAATGACTTTGATACTGAAAAGTGGAAACCCCTAACTGTGCAGGTTATTCAGATAAAAGTGAAGTTAATTTCTACAGCATTGACTATATGAAAAGTATTTACATAACCAAATCAAAAAGATATTACAGGTAAATCTCACAATCATTAATAAGTAACCTAGTTAAAATGGTAGTACCAACTATCTTTGCTACAATATAACTAATCTAATTATGTAACAATCTTTACAATGCATATAAATCCAACAAGGAATTAGGCGTTGTGGTTAAGCCCAATTTGGCATCCCTACCTGAAAATGATGGCAAACAAAAATGTAAAACCAGGCATCAAATTCCCTAAGGCAGCTGCCAGAGTAGGAGTGCTGTATTTAATACCTGTAAAGGCCATGGTTTGCACCAAACAAATTCTGCCATACAGTTTGCAAGTAAAGTTGTGATTTTTTTTAAAAAAAATCCAAATTTGACAACAATAAAACAGAGAAGAATTAGTACAATACCCTAACAGGCCAAGAAGGAAGAATCTCCACAACATAGGCAAAGTAATAGGAACTATATTGCTTCTGGAAGAAAAGATAAAGAGTTTGATTTTAATTTGAATTAACCCCAAGAAATAGGTAAAGGGAATTGATGATTCTTGACAAACCTGCGCCTATGGAAGATTAAGCAAGGTAGAAGAAAAAGAGTACCAAGGGCATTATAGTAAACTACATAAACAAGATTGTTGAGTCCATCATTCATGGCTGCTTTTCCAAGTGTAATCATCACCATTTCACAGCATTCCACAATTACCATCACCAGAAAGGGCAAGAAATCTGTTGACCAAGATTGCAGCACCATTTTTCTTCTTTACACTCCCCAGATCCAGTGTGTTTTCTTGTCTAAAAAATCAAGAATCCTTTTTGTTCAGAATCTCATGAAAAACAACTTTTCACTCACTCTCAAAAATAACATTTTTTTTTATTTGTTTGTTTGTGTTACGTCAATAATAATCAAGTTGGGACCTTTTTTTTCATATTTAAATTGAAATTCGACTAAATTCAACTTTCCAGAAAGAACTCTTTTAGTATTGTCGTGTTCTTTTACTTTAAAAGATCAGCTATTTTAGTGACCCCTCATTTACAAGATTGGCTACAAAAGGTAAGGTAGAGTTGCCAACTTGCCATAAATTTTTAGTTGAAATTTAGAAATTTAAATTTGATTACAAAAAATAAAAAAACAGAGATTTGATTAAGGCAGGTAAAGATGTGGGGCAGAGTTGCCACGATCATAGATTTTCAAGTTGAAATTTAAAATTTTGAATTTTTTAATTTGTGATTTTTAAAAGTTAAAATTATATTTAAAATTTAGAAAGTCTATATTGTTATAAAACTGAATCTCAAATTAACTAGAATTTAAGGCGGAACAACAAAAACAAAAGAAGAGGAAGAGGAGATT
>JBCEWC010012047.1:0-16171 GCA_038996855.1 Solanum aculeatissimum
CATTTTGATGAATCAGGCATGTCAATACTCCAGAAGGTTGGCCTTAACAACATCAGGTGATAAAACTGTTGTCAAGATAAATGAAGATATATAATTATGGCATAGAAGACTTGGGCATGTAGCCACTACTACACTACATAAGGTTCTAGCTTCTAGTACAGATGGTATAGCTGAAAATCTAAGAAAGTATACTATGTGTCCATGTGCAAAACAAATTAGATTAGATTTTCCAAGCAGTAGTATTAACATTATTTCTGCTTTTGAGTTGGTACACATGGATATATAGGAACAACAAGGTTCCTACCTTTGATGGAAACAAGTATTTTTTGACTATTATGGATGATTTTACTAGAATGACATGGGTCTTTTTGCTCAAGTTGAAGTCAGATGTGTGTGTTATCTTAAAAGGGTTCATTACCTATGTTAATACTCAATTTGATAAATGAATTAAAGTAGCAAGAACTGATAATGGTACAGAGTTCTTGAATTCAGTGTGTACAAATTTGTTCAAGTCCTTGGGGATTATACATCAAACAAGTTATTCCTATACCCCTCAGCAAAATGCAGTAGCTAAAAGGAAGCACAAACACATACTTAAAGTCACTAGACCTATCAGGTTACAAGGAAAGATCCCTATAAAGTTTTGGGGTATCTGCATTCAAACTGCTGTGTATTTGATAAATAGGTTGCCCAGTGTTATACTTCAAAATGTTTCTGCCTATGAGAAACTATATAACAAGAAATCTATGCTCACACACTTAACAGTGATAGGATGTTTGAGCTTTGCAAAGAATCTTAGTGAATCTGACAAGTTGCAGTCAAGGTCCAGATTGTCAGTCCTGCTAGGATACTCAGCTACCCAAAAAAGATATATTCTATTTGACATCAATGATAATAAGTTATTTGGGAGTAGAGATATGGAATTCAGAGATGATATATTCCCATTCTCTCAAAATTCTAATCAAAATGAAGTCATTTTTCCTAGAAACCCGTCTGATATTTCTATGTATATTAAGTCTAGTTCAGTTGTGACACCAGTCTTTAACAGAGAAGACTCTTCTGTACTTAGTCAAACTCAAGCGCAACAACAAACTTATGTCACTTCAAATCAAATTGTCACTTCTTCTACTACTAAAAATAGTACTATTATCACAACAAGGAGGTTATCTAGAGGAAGAAATCCTCCTACTTGAATGAACGACTTTGTGTCTCTTAACATCCATCAAGATACACCCTATGCTCTATCTAAATTTGTGTCCTATGATAGCATATCTTTCAAATATCAGCCATACATGTTTGTCTTCTCTAATGAGATAGAACCAGCAAGTTACTAAGAAGCTACTAAGGATCCTAAGTGGATTGAAGCAATGCAATCTAAGATAAATGCATTAAATAATAACAATACCTGGGAAGTTGTATCCTTACTTGAAGGAAAAATTCTAATAGGATGCAAATGGATATTTAAGATCAAATATAAAATAACAAAAGAGGTGGAAAGGTTCAAGATAAGGCTTGTTGCTAAAGGATATAGCCAAAGAGAAGGATTAGATTATCAAGAAACCTTCTCTCCAGTTGTAAGAATGAAAACTGTAAGAATTGTGTTGGTCTTATCAGCAATACACAAGTGGCATGTACACCAAATGAATGTGTACAACGCTTTCCTTCAAGGAGATCTTAATGATGAAATCTACATGGAACTTCCACAAGGATTTCATAGCCAGGGGAGAACAAAGTATGTAGGCTAAAGAAATTCTTGTATGGCCTTAAACAAGCATCAAGATAATGGAATGCTAAGCTAATAGGAGCATTGGTAAAGGCTAAATTTCAACAAAACCAATTTGATCACTAACTATTTACTAGGAAAACCAGTAAAGGATTAACTGTGGTACTAGTATATGTGGATGGCATGCTTATTACAGGTAGTAGTCTAGAACTTATCAAAGAGACCAAAGAGATATTACAACAAGCCTTTAAAATGAAGGATTTGGGAGAGTTGAAGTATTTCATGGGAATAGAATTTAGGTCAAAAGAAGGCATACTCATGCATCAAAGGAAGTACATTTTGGAACTCATCTTAGAAACAGGATTAGCTGTTGCTAAACCTGCTGTAACACCAGTTGATATCAACATTAAACTGATATCAAGACAATATGATGAGCATCTAGGGATTAAGAGTACTCAAAATCCTTCCACAGATCAGGGATCCTATCAAAGGTTGATTGGTAAACTGTTGTATCTTACAATGACCAGACCTGAGATACCTTATAATGTCCAAACTCTCAGCCAATTTCTACAAGATCCAAAACAGACTCATATGAAAGATGCACTAAGGATTGTAAAGTATCTAAAATAATAACCAGGGAAAAGAGTATTACTATCAAGTAAAAGAGATCTAACAATGTCAGCCTATTGTGATGTTGACTTTGCATCTTGTCCTATGTCAAGAAAGTCAGTGACAGGGTACCTCATTAAGTTTGAAAACTCTTTTGTTACATGGAAGTCAAAGAAGCAAACAACTATATCTAGAAGTTCTGTTGAATCTGAGTATAGAAGTATGACCACTACTCTATCTGAGGTTATCTGGCTAAAAGGTTTACTGAAAGAATTGGGACTTAAAACCAACAAATCAGTGGTAATTTATAGTGACAACAAAACAAACATCCAGATTGTTGCCAACCCTGTATATCATGAGATGACCAAGCATATTGAAATAGATTACCATTTTATTAGGGAAAAAATCCTTCAAAGCCTAGTGGTCACAAAATATATCCCTTCTCAAGAATAACCTGCAAATATTCTAACTAAAGGGCTTCCCAAAGTTCAGCATAAGTACTTATCTTCCAAGCTAGGTATCATGAACATATTCATACCTTCCCATACATAGCTTGAGGGGAAGTATTGAAGGAGAAAAGAAACCAGAAGCTAAGAAGAATCAATGTAACAATACCCTTTCGGAAAATAGTTAAAGTAGTTAGACTTTAATTAGTTAGTGATACGTCCAAATTTACACTACAAATGAAGAGTAAAGCGGTCATTGATCAAATATAGAACCCAACAATAGTTGGGATCGATCCCACAGGTAATGCGTGAGAATAAAGCTACCAGCGCTTAGTTCCAAGTATAATAACTATTTCTGAAATAAAAATGCATAATGTAAATGAGGGTTGTGTGTTACGAAGACTAGATTGCAGGAGTATTCTAATAATAACTACCTAACAGTGACTACTGGAGTTTAACAATTTAATGCAAGACTATGATTACGGTCCCCATTACACCAATTTCGACATTCAACTTAAGGTTTCTATGATTGTGATCACATACACAGTGTACTACAAACAGTTAACACCTAATTCACCTTCTGGTCCCTCTTAGGTACATTTCGTTTATCACTTCTAGTCTCAGAACGTTTTACCCTTTTTGTCTCTAGCTTTGGACCTCAAGATACTCTCACCTTCATGTCTCAAGCACTTAGACTAGGTTAACAACACCGAATTCTGTCATAGAATTCTTTTCCTTATCACTACATCCCTCTCGGGCATGCAATGAATACAGGTCTATCCTAATGCGTTGACTCATTAAGATATAAATTATATTGAAGAATTCCTACGATGTATATGATGATCACTCTCGAATTTTACCCTAAGTTTGCCTATCTTAAGTAGGTTATCATGGTTTTCACAACCCTAGTTGTGGGTTTAGCCTAGCATAATTGAAGTAATTAAATTATAACAAGATGAAGAATTCATAACTATAAATTACAATTGAATACGCAACCAATTTACGGATTACAATCGCGAATACGCGGATGAAAACTCACGAATTGGATGAAAACTCTTCAAAAGCTTCGTTCTCTCGTTCAATTTTGTCACCAACACTTCTCAATAATGAAAAATGACCTGAAAATACATATATATATTAAAGAAAATATAATCCAAATTAAAATAAGAAAACTGGCTTTCGGCATGGTCAACGACGACTACATGGACCGTGAGGCACTTCACGGTCCGTCAGACGGTCCGTGTGACCATACTTAGGCAATTCCAGTGCGATTCCAGTGGTGACTCTTCTTCTCTTCACGGTCAAACACATGGTCCGTGAGACGTCTCACGACCCGTGGTGGGTTCTGTGTTACTTCACTTCGCGTGGTCCTTTGTATTTTCCACGGTGTCCCACGTCAGAGAGACGATCAACTTCACGGTTTGTATGCTCTCCCACGGCCCGTGTGAGGTTCAGTGAAGCTTGCCTTGGGTCTTTCATTGCCTCTTGAGATTCTACAAACTGCAAGTGTTGGCCTACGGTGTAGCTCACGGTCTGTCTGATGGCTCACGAATCGTGTACTACCACTTGAAGTTGCACTTCAACATTTTCGTCCACCACTTCGACGGCCACTGTTTCAAGCACGTCATCCACACAGTGGGGTACACGGCCCATGTACCACTTCACGGTCCGTGAACCTCTCCGTAGTCAATGTCTTTGGTCATATTCAGCTACAACCCTCAGATTGACTCTTGGCGTAGTTCAAGTGCAAGGCCACGGTCTATCACACGGTCCGTGAGGGTGTTCACGAGCCGTGAGGCCTTCCGTGAAGCCTCACTTGGTCCTTTTTGGTTCTCTTTTGGCCTGTGGTCCCTCAAACCATCTGAACGACTGCCCCACAAACTGTGTAAGTCCACACGTCCCGTGAGGGTGCCCGTGTAGGCCTGGCAGTCCAGTTTCTTCATTTTAAGCCTCCTTTTCGTTCATATCCATGTCTTAGCCTTATTCTTGAAAAACACCAGTAAACGAAACATTAAACCCACAAATTTGCTTGAGAACTAGCGAAAATTCCAAGTTAAAAGCGTTATCAGAGTCGCGTTTTCACGACTCATCAGTTAGTTAGTAGTTAGTTAGTTGGTTAGACTAAATTAGCCTAAGTCTGGTCTCCTGTACATATATATCTACATCAACTCTCTTGTAGTAGGCATCAAAAAAGGGAATAAACAAAGAATCAAATTCTTTTCTACTTTCTACTATATTTTTCTCCGTTCTCCCGTCTCTTCTTTCTTACTGTATTTGATGAATGAGTGTGTTCATCAAGAACTATTTGAATAGCGGATCATAAAACATGCATTGCTCCAATCAGATGGAGTTAACCAACCTCGAATTTTTAATTTATTATCGTAGTCTTTAATAATTGACAGGGTACACGCAAATCCCACAGATGTAAAATCAGTGAAGCAAATAAAATAGCACTTAAATGTACTACTTATTAAATGAACTTGACAACAACTTGCAAAACATTGGAGTAGTCATGTAATGGAGTAAATCAGCTAAGCAATGTGTCTTCATTTTTATTTTTCGTCCTAATAGCTCGAACTACAACAAAAAGGTGTTTGAAAGTGCTGGCAACTCTGCAAAAAGACTAAAGAAAATGGTGGGTTTTAAAATAAGTACTCAGTACTAGTTATTAAGGGGCTGTTTGATTTGTTGACTAAGTTATAACAATAGGACTAATTTATTCCGCTAAGTCTAATTGGATCGGAATAGATGGGATATTCAGGATTAAGTTTTGAATTAAATTAATACTATGTTTGGTTGAAAGTAGAAATTTTATCTCACCTTCTACCAAACAAATTATAAATTTAATAATAAACTTAATCCATGGAAATCCCACCTCATCCAATGAACCAAATGCGGGCTTCCACTTTAATTCTTGAAAAGTTCCAAACAATGTTCCTGGTCCAAATTCCTGCTCCAGAACTTTTTGTAATACTCAGCATAGGTAAAGTCCTTATAAATGGCTGGAGATCCATCTTGTGTGAGGAGTTTAGGAGCACTGATTTTCGCGCTATCGCACGGACAAAGGAAGGAAGCCACTGACATCCTGGCTTTGTCTGAATTCACAATAGCTCGATGCCATACGCTTTTGTACTTACCGTTACTCACTGCCTGCAAATAATGACCATGGAGTAGTATTAGATTAAAATTGAATTGTAAGTATACCGATTCTGTAGCCAAGTTACACCATGACAAATGAAGGGGTTGTGGTTTACCTGCAATTGATCACCAAGATTAATGACAAAGGCATCTGGTTGAGGTTTGACAGCCAACCATTTGCCATCTTTAAGAACTTGAAGACCAGATACTTGCAAGTCTTGAAGAAGAATTGTAAGTGAATTTGGATCAGTATGGGCCGGAAGCCCATAAGTGAGTTCTGGTTGTGGACATGGCGGATAAAAATTGATTGCCATATGTTGCCCTTGTTCCCCTAATATATCTTTTATACAATCTTTCTCTAAGCCCAGGCTCTCTGCTATGGCTTCCTGCAATCGGAATCCGAGTTGTCGAACTTCCCTGCAATATCTGCTTACTATTTCCCTGTCAATCCGAACAATGACTATCAACATTAAAAACCTCGATAATATTTCAAATCTTGGTAAACAATTTATGCTCTAGATTATGTAGAAAAAAGTTAAACCTTTTTCAAAAAGTTGTGCTAATGAAACTGACAAAATAATGCTAAATCTTCATCTAAAATTTCATATCACAGTTTAGTGTTTTATCACATGATGTTCAGTTTGTTCAAAAGGAGTCTTAGACCATGATAAAAGACGATTAGTGAGATTTTTTGGTTAAAATCCATCCAAACGCAGCATGCACTATATATTTTAAAGTTGTCCAGACGAACAAAAATTAACTAGAATCCTCGATTCAATTGATACATCCTCGTGCATAGTATTTTGAAATTCAAACTAAAAAATTAAATACTTCGCATATGCTATATATTTTTTAAACGAGTTGTTTGGTGGCCAGTGGGTTGAGTAAGAATAAACACTTCCTGGTAGAACAACTAATCTCATAAAATATCATTGTGTATCTCATCCCGCATACCAAACAAGATGTATCTCTAATTAAAATGTCTATTGGTGCACTTAAGGGGGCAACAGGACAGACAAATCTTGAAGCTCAGCAGAGATCTAATAATTGACTGAACGCGTGAAATCAGCCGCATTTAGCATTCATAAATTACAAGAAATAAATAAACAAATACTAGGTGATGTTGTGTTGGCTTCCAATTAATTAAATGCCCCATGATTGAACCAAAAAACACATTATTCTTGCCTTACGTTTTGCCGTTGAATTTAGTTGCAAGTCTCTTTCATTTGGAAAATTAGTTCCGGAAAACGCGTTATTTTGGCCTGGAAACTCAACAAGATCGGCATATTCACATTGGCTTAATGCTTTAGATACTCAATTGTTCACCCACTATTAACTCTTCTTTAAAATAAAAAATAATTAATTGTTACTATCATTACTCATTTTTATTTTTGTTAGTAAAATTTTATCGAGTATGATAAAAACAAAGTTATTTTTATTGTTGATAGAAACTTGAGATTGACTAAAATATATAGAAATGAACATTTTTTATTAAAAAAACACTGTTATTATTATGATTATAATAATCCTTGATCGGAGGGCAGTTGAATTCTCATCGAAGGACATTGTTACTTTTTGGAGACACAAATTGGTTAATTCTTCTTACGGGGTACACAAAACAATGTCAAGTTCTTTGTCCTTGTTTGGACAAATTGTAGCGCTACATATTTTACTCCGCAATTTCATTTCATGATTTGTTATGATCTTTTACTTGTGTAGTAAAATTATATAAGCAAAAAAAACAATTCTTTGATTGTTTTCACAATTTTTGGAGTTATTATATTTGTGAAAAAAATACGATTTAAAAATTCAAATTATATATCTAATAAAAAATTTAATTTATTTCATAGAATAATTTTATCTCATATATCCAAATAGATTCTAAAACTGACAAATCAAAAGTTGAGTATTTTTTATTGTAATCATATATATAAACAAGTAAAAAGCAAAAGGCCAAAACAAGTAAAAAATTATATTTAATAGTAGTACTATTTCTTGTAACAAATCTAAAAACAAAGCTCCATATTTTGAGAATCTTTTTGAGTCAGTATTCTAATTTAAAGCAGACAACAACCCATGACCTATCACGTGTCAACTTCACTGCTTACGCCACCCTACTGACGTCATTAACAGGATGACACGATCATTGCTTACGTGGCCATTACTGGACAAATATACACACAATGATGATGCCATCAATTATGTTAGCCATGACGTAATAATTAATTAATTAGACTCATGGCTACATCTTTGAGGCAAGTCAATGGAGATTTTTTATGTTTACGGTACATAAATGTGTCTTTGGCCTAAAAAATGAAAATTATAATAACAAAAATAGAACAGAGAGAGTAATTACACGTATTTTGTACTATCTTCGTCTCATATAATATAAATATTAATAAGAAATTTTTAGTAATTTTAGAAAAAGTTGGTATATATTGAGATTATGCATGTGAAGTATGGAATTTTTATAATTTGCCCAATATTATATAGATACTTACTATTTTTTTCCATTTTATCCCACCATTAATTAATTAGTGTATTAATGATTTTTTCTAACTTAATTTAATATATATTGATACTCCCTCTATTTCAAATTAAGTGAATTTTTTAATTTTCAAAGTAAGTGAATTGTACACTTTTCAAGGGATAAGTAGGATTTTTTTCCAATTTTGCCCTTCATTAATTGAGTTTTTAAAGTTGATTTCCAAGATGTATTAAATGAGTATTTCGAATTTGGAAAGGGTAAAAATGGAAAAACATGATTAAAATTTGTCCTTACTTCTTTTTTTTAATATGTGTAATATGACCCAACAATTCACTTAATTTAAAACAAAGGGAGTATAAATAAAAGGTAAAATTATAAAATTCACTAGTGCATTAATGATTTCTTAATAATCATGTAAAATGAAAAGTATCCTTATAATACTGGACAGAGGGAGTAAATTAATTGTCATGTAAGATGATGTACGTCATGTGAATTATCATATAGCATATATACGTCTATTTATTTAATTTTATATAAATTTAAGCTTCTAGACGTTTACGTTTAAAAATAGAAAATGTATATGTCAAGTGATTCAATTTATATGTTATACTTTCTCTTCTTAGAAACTCTAAAAAAGAATGATACATTTTTACATTTAGTAATAATTTAATTTTAATATATCAATTTTAGATCACAAATTTTAATTTATTTTTTTAAAAAATTTCATACCAAATTAAAATAATTCACATATAATATTGGGACCAAGAGAGTATTGCTTTTTTTTTTAATGGTTACCACTAGCTCTTGAAATAGTCAAACGTGGCCTCACATGCTTATTTCTGTCATCTCTGACATTTACATTTTTGTCCTGTCAAAATTCCACTCATTTTGATTTACATTTTTCCATATGGTAAAACAGTGGCTACTCAAATTTATGTGGCTATTATACTTCTTGTAATCGAAAGTTTGTATCTTATAGATGGGCCTTGAGCATTTTATCTACTAGGTCAAGGCTACATCTTTGAAAAATATCAATGAACATTTCCAATTGTGGTTCCATATTTGAACACACTAGATGGAAATATAGGTGACCAAATACCTCTTAAACAACCTCATTGAAATATGAAAGAGAAATTAAAATTAATAGGGACAATTTATAGACCAATTTCTGCATTATTGAGAGGTTAGCTAGGGAGATTAAGTGCTTTTTTCCGGAAAATCATCTTCTTTTTTTTATGATTTGACCCTTTTTAGGGATGAAATAATTTATTAATAGTTTCCCTCTTCAAATTAATAAATATTATTTATATACTATTAGTAGTTCTTTTTATAGTCAGGTTTTGTTTAGGCATATTGGTTTTTTAAATTAATTTTATATTCTGTCACACTAATAAATATCTGACGGTGTATCTGACACATGTACAGAAAGAATATACTCTTTAAATATTGTATATTATATTTATCAATACACGTGTAAACAACTTAAATACGTAACAACACTTGGACACAGCGTTAATTTGAGGTTTACTCCCATGCATTACTGTACAAAGAAAGTGGTTCGTGGTTGACGTATTTAAGGATAAAACTAATGACTCAGATAGCAATGTAAGAAAAAGAAACTAATTAACACAAGAAAAAGTAAATTAAATGGTGTGTTTACCTGAAAAACGAGGGATTAGAAGGCCACTCAGGTGCATATTTCTCCAGAGGATAACAATGAAGTCTGAGATAATCTCTCCAATTGTGAACCGTCTCTTTTTTAATATTAAAACTAGTAGATAATCTCATGGTCTTTGAAGGGTCATCTGAATATAATTTTAGCTTCTCTTCTACTGGTAGATTGAAAAATTCCCTAGCTACCTCTAGCATTTCCTCTACAATTTTCTTTGGTACACCATGATTAATTACCTAAACATGACCATATAAAGTCAATAAGTTATTCATTAATTATCAAAAAATAATTACTAAGTTTAACGATAAGAACCTGAAAGAAACCGTAAATTCGACAGGCTTCGCCAATTTGACGGATTATTTGCGTTCGGTCTCCGCAACCCAAATCAATTACCGGAACATTTTCGCAATCGGTCACTTCGGATAGGCGTGGCCTATCGGATTCGGGTCGGATATAACTTTGAGGGAGAGTGGAGTGACGGATTCCGCTGGATATAACTTTGGTGTCCATGGAGTCTCTGGCTATATTTGGGGCAGCACATAAATATAGGTATAATTAAATTGGGGGGACAAAAAGGACTAATAATTTGTGATTTACAAAATGAAAGATTTCCTTACAATATTTTGATTTCAGCTTCTGGGAAAGTTCTAGTTATATAGACAGGTACGCAGGGTTCGCTCCACCCATGTGCCAGCTCACTCTACGTATTGAATTTTGTATCTCTAGCTACACAAATGTATATAAGTAGAGTACAATTTCCTGACGCAGTCACAAGTAAAATCAAATTTTTTACCAATGAGTTTATTACATATATAAAAAATTATTATAATAATATATAAATAGTCTAGCATAATTTTATTTGTATGTTTTATTATGTGATATGGTATTTTGATACCTTCTATATATTTTTAGTTAATATGATAAAATTTAATTTGATTTTTTTTATACTTTTTAAAATTCTAATATTAGATAAAGAAAATATAAACAAATTAAAATGAGTGGAGTACTAATCAAATTCCTTGTACTTTTAACCATTAGGATAAATTAGATTCTCCTTGCTTAAAAGCTAAATTTTAAAATCAAGATTCTTTTGAAATAAGACTTAATTACTTTACTAAATTAATTAATTTATAATTTAGTAGGTAACCCAGTCACAAACGACTCATACCATATGCCGACGTCAATGATCTTTTTCAGAAGAATTATGTTTCGGCAAGAAGTGATGAAGTAACAAAAAGTTAATTAATATAAAATTGTAAATTATGGTTAATATTATTACAGGAATTTTGTTAGATTTTAGGAGATATATGCTCTCCAAATAAAAATTAGGATTAAAACATACAATATATGGCCAATACGTGAGAAGATTTACTTTCCCCAAAACAAATTCTTTTATACGTGATAAAATGCTAAAATGATAGAACTAACACTCACTTTTACTGGAATGGGAATTAAAGAGACCTTCTCTACCAAAAAGTCAACGGACAAAAAAAAAGGAATTCATTGGTCAAATTTTAAAATTACAAAAATAAGTTACACGTAATCATGAAATTACCCAGATAACTTTTGATTAAATACCATTTTCTATTAAATATTTGGCTTTTTTTTTTTTCTTTAATACCAATGCCTAAATTTGCTTTTGGAAAACTTCTTTTTTTTTCTTTTCTTTAACTTAGAGATTCATATAAGGGGTGAATATTACTTTTTCATTAAAGCTATTATTTTAATATTTATAGTTAAAAAGATTACAATTTAACTGGTCTGTTTATTTATTTATTTGTAAAAACCTTTTCTAAACATGAGTTTCTGTAACGATCTATTCTCATTGTTATAGATAAATCAATGGGAAAAGAATTTGGTCCAAAAAACTCATGAATAGTAACTTAAAAATTTTGAGTCTAGATAGATTCGAATGAAATCTGATTCAGATGAGGTTTGAGATAATCCAATAATGAATTGGAATTTAATTTTTGAGTTTGATCATTTGAATTTGATCATCGCGAATGGAATACAAATAAAAAGCAATTAAAGTAACATGTTGATTCCGGATGTATGGAGAAAAATAAGCAGGAGGAGCCATGAAGGGAATAAAACTTTATTGATAGAATGTAATTTCCTCTTTGGAATATTTATCATGTCTCTTAATTAGAAGGACCTAGGTTTGATTTTGCTTAAATAAACGAAAATATTGTTATCTTTGACGAGAGAGGAATTAGGTGCAATTGAAGAGGTGTAATTATACTTTTCAATTTTTAAGAAACGGTAAGGAATTTGGTATTAGAACACCATGTAGTGACATGAATTTTTTTTTTAAAAAAATCTTCTTTTTATTGCTATTTTTACAAGTAACATTTTGTAAATCATGCATTTTATGATGTTCATCAAAATCTTGTACTTTTAGCTCTTATGATTAATTTAATAAATATAAGTCAATTTTTTTTTTAAATAGTTAAGAGTATATGTTTATTAATTAATATATTTTCGAGACAATATATATCCTAAAATTAATCTAATATCATTTATAAAGGCCTTTATTTGTGTAATATAAATATTTAATTATAGATAAATAATTTTTATGTCTAAAATTTAATATAACTTTAAATTGCCCCCATGCAATTAAATAATATACTTTAATTATACTGTAATTATATTGTGGCAAACACACAAATTATTCTAGTTACTAGGTTCTATAATTATTAACCTAGTAATTACATTAATTTCAATTATCAGGTGACTTTCCAAATAAATGATAAGTATTTTTTTTATGTTACAACTATTTATTAAGTTTGAATAGATTTAAATAATTAAGATTGGTAACAAAGTATTAGCATGGTTAGACACATCTATTCAAATTTTTTTAAAGGTGGCAATTCACCAATTACTTCATTATTTTGCCACTACCTTCATCGCCCACCATTATAAATTGCGATTCTCATTACTTATCATTATCAACTATTATCATATACTAGTCCCAATATGCATCGTAGATCATTATTTGTCATAATAATAAAATATTACTTTTATTATTTGACATTTACAATCATCACCATATAATCGAATTAGTTCGACCAAATTTTTTTAAAATCTTATTGTGCCAAATAGATATATTTGTATAGCTAGAACGATAATTTAATCTTTTGTATCATATTTACATATTATAAATAACTCTTGTAATTGTTCAATGTATCTATTAAAATAGTTATTGTTTCATGGTACGAGAGACCCAGGTGCTCTCCAACTCCTTTTTCCCTATATTTCATCATTGATTCATCTGGGTCCCTGATACTCAGACTTCTTCTTCCTCATCCATGGCTACCATCCTTATTGCACCTCCTATTCCAAATTCAGCTATTTCTATTTCTAACATTAAAAACTTGATTCCTACCACCCTTAATTATACAAACTACATGTTTTTTGGAAAGAGTTATTTCTTCCCTTGTTTAAAGAACATAGTGTCTCTGGCTTCATCGATGGAAGTCATCCATGTCCAACACCTACTCTTACTGTAGAGAATGGTATAGACTTCAATAGTTAATCCCATTTTTCAACAATGGGTACAACTTGACTCCATTGTTGTGTCATGGATACAAGCCACAATTTCTCAAGAGATCTTTAGGTTATTATTCGTCCTAACCACACTCTTACTGCTCATGAGGCGTGGTTACAGATTGAATGTCTTTTTCTTGATCATGCTAGTTTAATTTCCGAACTCTCCAACTTAAGGTTCAATTTCATAACCTTACGAAAGGTTCCCTTTCTATTTCTGATTATATGCATCGCCTCAAATCCATTGCAGATACCTTGACATCAATTGGCAAGCACACAGAACTACCATTTAAGGAATCTAAATCTTCATCTACAATTATGAACAACTATTATTAATTACCTACCCTTATTATAACCGAACATCATCTACACTCAAAATTATCATCATTAGTCATAACCAATCATCATATAATTTTTTTTTAAAAATATTTCATTAATATAGTATTAAATTAATTTTAATACTTTATTAAGTTTTATTATATTTATTAAATCTTTGTAAAAGATAAATTTTATACCTTCAAATATTAAAAATAAATAATCTTAACTACTTATTGTAAATATTACAATATAATATTTACATATGTGGCTAAATATAAATATACATTTAAAATTTAAACGTTTTAATAAAAAGAAGTGAGGAGAACTTTCAATGAATTCGGATAGGCTTGAAGCTTATTGGAAATAAGTTTAGGGGCATCCATGCGTGTGAATTCAAAATAAAATAAAAATAGAAGAGGACCAGACACAACATCAACTACTATTTTGTATTCTCATTTAACATAAATAGGACTAATTAAGGAATATTTCTTCTCTTTCCTGTATTAATAACTAGTGAAACAAATACAAATGTATTTATCGGAGTGTGTTTTCTCTTAAATTAGATTAGCCAATTTTTATTTACTTATTTATCAAATATTAAAAAATATTTTCCTTCGTATCAAAAACCTATTTTTACTAAATTATTGGTTTTTCACTGAATCTTCTACTAAAAAAAATCAATGATTATTTTCATTGATACTTTGATTAAATTGGTGTGAAAATATCAATTATTTCTAATGAAAAAAATAGTAAGCTTTCAACTATTTCAGTGAATCTATTTTTTCATCATTCATTTTTGCTAATGAACCGACTAGTCGAAAATGAGTAAAAAAATGATGTTCTACAGCATAAAATCTTCACTAATTAAATTGAGATAAACCTTTTTTAAAAAGAAAGTTTGGCAATGACACGGTAGTATTAGTAGTAATATTTGTAACAAATTTTAAAGTAATAGTAGAAAATAAATCGTAAGTACAAATAAAATATGAAGAAACATAATTTTATTCATAAACAATGTAGTTATAAATCTGTTCCTCCCTTGATTCTTCTTTCTTTAGATTTTTCCATGATTCGAGGACTGTTAGTGGCGTATTTCTCGATGATTTGGACTTGATCTCCATGAAAGGATTTGGTGTGGATCTTCTTGAAATTTTTGATTATCAAGAAAAATCTGATATATTTTGATCTCTTTATGAATATCTCAAGAGTTTATGAGATTTTGATCTCTTTAGAAAACCCAAAATTTATGGGATATTTGAGATTTCAATCTGTTTATGAATACCCAATTTTTGAGATAATATCCTTGGTATAAGTATATATAGCCTTTAATTGTTTACTCCCCTATCACTACACACGTCTATGACGTGCTATTCTCAGGTTGATGTTCATCCTCAAGATAATAACAAGGTACAGATGTGGCTCCTGTTTTTCTAATGTATCAAACGTGTTTTTTGGATGATAATTATTAAATGGATGATATATGACACAACACAACACTACTAGTCCTGGCCCCAAAATTTGAGTATTTCATTCATGGTGTTGCTACAATAACAAAAGTAATATAAATGTGCAAGTATTTTAACTTTAATCGACAGTAATATGTTGCAAAAAGACACAATAATATCTTCTTCTTTTCAAATTCCTCTTTTTGTTTCAAGACACAGTAAACTCATGTTTTATTGGGATTTGATTCTAGTCACCAGTTAAATTGGATTCCTACCTACTAAGTTTTGTTACCACACACAGGAGCTAAGAAATTGTGTATTACTTTTGCTCTCTTCGTTTCCATTTATTTATTTGACTTTTATATTTAGACTGTTTAAAAAAAAAGTTATTTTTTTATTTTTTTATTTTAATTTTCACATGATAATATTTTAAAAAAATTATTTTTAAAATTTAACATCAAATTAATAAATAAATTGAGACGGAAAAAAAAATATATTCAAGTTATAAATAGTACAGTTGTACCAAAAAGGAAAGCCGGGCTTCTAAATCGGTTCAAATATTTCAGGGCAGAGCCCCATAAGTCATTTTCAAGAAAGGATTTGCGGGGCGGGTTGAGTTTAATCCGTAATTTTTTTGAACTGTTTCGTCTTGCCCCGCATGATGATTTTTTTTCATTTTTAACCCGTCCCACTTCGTCCCGCATAAATTCGTCCCGCTTAAATTTTTAAATTCTTTTATTTTTTTAATTGAATTTAATATGAAAAATTAGAATTCATAATTTTTTT
>JBCEWC010012048.1:0-16171 GCA_038996855.1 Solanum aculeatissimum
AGAGGCCCTCTATTTATAGGGGAGAAAACGCGTGAATAGTAAAACGCGTCCAGTCAACATTGGTGTTCCAGTCAACACCTTTTAACTTGACGCAAGTTATTAATTTCATCATTGGAATTATTGACAATCTTAAAAATATCTCTCTGAAATTGGCACAAGTTATTAGTTTCATCCCTAACAGTCTTAAAAACACCCATTTACATGATTAACTAAACTAAAATATGCCCTCGAACTATCATAAGTGTTAAAAACACTCCTTAACTTGACAAGAATCTAGTGGTGTATTTAAGTTTAGTTAGTCAATAGATGAATATTTATAACACTATCAATAGTTTGAAAATGAAACTAATAATTCGGATCAAGTTTAGGAATGTTATTAATATTTTTCTCAAAAAATAAAATAAAAAATCATTCCGTATATTTAACAATGTAAAACAAATGTATTTTTTTTTTAAAAAATTATCTATAAATAAATTCCATATTAAAATTATTTTTGCTCATTGCGACCGGAAAACAAATTCGCGGTCCCCTCATTCTTGAATTTGTCCAACCTTAAAAACCTTGTGGTATCCAAGGAAGAAAGCAATTGACAAACATAATTTTTCAGAAATAATTGTTGACTTTCGCCGTGGCGCCACTTCTACTTGTTCTTCTTACTTCATTAGTTTAAGGCATAGGGCGGTTGCTTTAGAGTTTAAATGGAGTATTTGAATATATAATTATCCAAAAGTTTCAATCTTTATCTAGGAAGAAATCTTCTTGATTACTAGATAGTACAAGACTATGCCCTTTTCTTGATTTTTCATACGTTCTAAAGAAAAAATCTGCTTTCTTGTTTATGTTAAACAACAATATTTCTTACCTGCACCCTTTAAATTCTTCCCCATTTATGATTAGTTTTTTAGGATGATGAAATCAGAAAATGACATGGGGTTCGGATACTTGGTCAAAGTTCTTGGTTCTTATCAAGAAATCTTCTTGTTGGCTTGTTCTCTCGAGGAATCATTGTACGTAATATGCAAACACATTATTTTATTTATCATTCAACAGATTTTCTTGGACTGATTCTTTTGTCCATGCAGCGTGAAGGTCAATGATAACTTGCTGGATATTAAGAAGGCGTTATTTACAAGACTTGCACTGAGATATAGTTTTTCTTTTCCAACCGAAGTGTTGGGATTTTGGATGTTCAGGAAGAAGGTTTTTCTATGCTGGAAATGGGTTCAAGAAGTCATGTTTTCATGCTGATTTTTGTATCCCAAATTCTGTCTATACTGGGACAAACAAGCAGTAATGATGGTAATGTTTTTCCCCCCAAATTATTCATTTAAGACTATCTGGGATGCACTTTCTTCTTTTTTGTGGTTAAATCCCCACATGAAACTGTTTCAGATTTGATTGCTACTAAGTCTATAACCTAGAACTTTGATAGCTAGACTTGAGTGTATTTTAGATTCCTAACTTTTCAAAAGTACAAACAGCTGAATTGTTTTTGGGGTTCATGGAATGGAAATTAATAACTATTGTATTCCATCCTGCCTCAGGGTTTATTCTATTTAAGGAATTTAAACAAAGCATGTTGTTTTACTTTCTTCGATGCCACGGTTGTGTGGGCTGAATTTTGATTTGACTAGTTCTTGTTTGAGCTTTGAGTTGGAGTGACTAATTCATATGAAAAGTTTGAGGTGCCTATGGTCCCAGCCTATAGTTCTTGCTGATTGTCAGTGGACTGCTGGCACTGTGTTGTGATTGATTGCTATATGCATGCTTGTGGGAGCTAGAATAAGGAAAAAAATACCAAAGATAAGCAACAGGAAAGGATAAAACTAAGTCATCGCAAATGATGAATGAGAGAACTTTATGATCTAGCTGTTCTTTAGCATTATTGAAGACTGAATGATGTTTTTACACCAGAGTTCCTAGTGCAGTTGTAGGGAAAAATGCTAGCCAACACATTCCATTCAAAATTAAGCATCCTTCAGAGGTACTCAGAGTCGTGTTTTCTCTATTGGGATCTTTTTCTTCCTTTACTCCCAATTTAGGACATAGTAAAAAAAGTTGAAATATGCTCTTCTTGTAGTTTAGTTGACAAAATTACTTATCAGCCGAAAAGACGTCCAAAGTTAGCTATGCAGATATAGAGTTTAGAATAGCAACAAACTTTCGAAGAAGCTGCTATACTATCTAAATTTATTGTCATGGATAGTCAGATGAAAAAAAAGTATTGGAGTACTTTTCAAATTTGAATGCTTATAAAGTTTGCGCTTTCTTTTTAACTTGAGCTTTAAGAGTATGTTAGTAGTTGGTGAAACATCTACTTTTTTGTTACTACAGTACAGAGACCATTTATGATTCCTTTTACTGTGCAGCCTCTGCTCTCTTTGCTCTCAAATCTAGTTGGAATAACTTGCCACCAAATTGGGAGGGGTCAGATCCTTGTGGTAGCAGCTGGGCAGGAATTATCTGTAACAACTCAAGCGTAACCTCAATGTATATCCTTGATATTTGAAATTTCTGTAGCTTACCTCTCTTCCCTTCCTTATTGTTTTCTTTAAATTTCCTTTTGCAGAAAGTTATCAGGCATGGGTTTGGAAGGCAATCAGTTTGGAGATCTTTCATCGTTAACTGCATTGCAAATTTTGTATGTTTCTTATTTTTGTTTTTCTGGCTTGACTGTTAAGATATCGATGATGAGATTCCGTAATCATCTTCAGTTTACCTATATTTCTTTCTCCAACTCTTATCTGAAGAAAGCTGTAGTTTCTTGTAAAAATCATTAAGAATGCTGCAGCTAGTTCTCAAAGTAAATTATTGCAATATCCATGTCTTTCTTTGCTATATATATAATTCTGGCCTCATCTCTTCTTCATCCCAAACTAATTCTTGTAAGTTTTCGTATGGAGTATACATATCATAATTTCCCAACTAAAAGGAATTATTTCTGCCATTCAGATAAGAGGACATCCACTGCTCTAACTAGTTCCTAACCTTTTTCTTACCCCAAATTAACCTATTCAAATGGTTAATCTCTTTGCTTCGATTTATTGTACCAAATTTGGTTTTTGAGGCACACAGTATGAACCTTTTTGTTGTAGGGACCTCTCGAATAATGTTGGTTTGAAAGGAACTCTTCCACCATCAATTGGAAATTTGAAGAATTTGACAACCTTGTAAGAAATTCAAATGGCCACTGCAGTATGTTCTTTATAACTAAGTATGTAGTCTACATTCTGACTTCAGAAGCTGGTCATTTTATGCAGAATCTTAGTTGGTTGCAGCTTCTTTGGTCCAATTCCAGATTCAATTGGTTCTCTGCAGCAGCTGGTTTTTATGTAAGGATTTACTTTTCCAGTTTATCCATTTGCTTACCTGATGTTTATTCATTAATTGCTTTCATTTTCTTTACCTGAAGTTTAATCATTAATTGCTTCCTTTTTGTTTACCTGGAGTAAAATTGTGCATTTCTTCCATGTCGGACTTTGATGACTGAGTTATTATTCTTGCAGTTAAAAACAAGTTTGGTTAACAATTTTTTTTGCTTTTCTTATCAACGCTCCAATCAAATTAGGTTCAGTTCATGGAAAGGTGTATTAAACATTATTAAGATTGGATTTCATTTGAAAACGAAAAGTTGCCCACAAGTGATGGGTATATAAAATAGAGATTCTCTATAACCAATAACTTGCAAAGTCAGGTGCCTAGATTATGGAGATGTGCTGGAGTCGGATTCAGTAAATTGAAATTGATTTATTGGAACTTAGTGGTTCAGGTACTGCAAATTCATCCCTAACACGCGAAGTAAATTAGATGAGGTGTGGCATGGATTCATTTTGTAATTTCTAATGAAAAAACACAATCATCTTTATTTTTGTTGAGGATCATCTTATGGTCGTATAAACGAAGCAGATGACAGAGAGGTCTTCTCAATTTCTTATTACATTTCAATGCATTCTTCATCTTTGTTTAGGGGTCTATGATATCTGTGCTTTTTAGCAGTCAGCTTATTCTTAACTTAATTTCTTGTCTTTTCTTACAATGTTTCGACAGATCTCTAACTTCTAACAGCTTCACTGGGCCAATTCCACCATCAATTGGCAATTTATCTAAATTGTCATGGCTTGATCTGAGTGACAATAAAATTAATGGGACTATCCCTATCTCACATGATTCAGCAGTTGGTTTGGATTCGCTAGTCAATACCAGACACCTGTATGTTGCCTCTCTATAAAATGCAACTTTTTCTTTCTAGTCTTTTTCTCTTCCTTAGTAGTTGTATAAAGTTATACTCGTTTCTTGCAGTCACTTGTCAAAAAATCAGCTCTCTGGCATAATCCAGCCTCAACTCTTCAGTCCAAACATGAAGCTGATACATGTGTGAGTATGTAGGCAAGTTAAGTGTATATTTTCATTTTAAAACCCGTATATCTGGTTAACTTAATTTACTTAGGTGTGTTAAACATTTTAAGGAATAAATACACAATGACTTTCTATTACTTCTCAGGCTGAATAGAAAGTTTTAAGAACGTATATTTTTGCTTCTTTTATTGTGTGTTTTGTTGCTTGGAGCTATGCAAGTATTTTACATTTTCTTTGAGTAGCATCTTCCTTTTGTCTCACCTTGTTTAGTTATCAATTCTCATTTGCAATTACTTGTGATATATATTGTATTTATTGTGGCATCCTTTATGTGTTTACTTCCTTAAACAAAATGGATTAACTAACATTGATGCTTTGGTAGAATATGTGCTCTTCTGCATTGGACTCTATGCCAGCAAAACTATATGCATCACTTTCAAAGTATGCTGTCAGGTTGTAATGCCATAATATCCTTAGGAGAGAACAATATCTTTAATGTATGTTCACTATTGAAGGAATATTCAAGAAGTGATTTTTCAACTAAAAGACCTTAATAATGGAGACTGATGCTAAAGAAATGACGTTGATTCATAAGAAACAGTGCCATGCTGCTTGTCATTTTTCTCTTGATTTTGGTGATACTTGCCTTCCTATTGATCAGGATTTTAGATCACAACCAACTGACAGGAGAAATTCCAGAGTCTCTGGGAAGTCTGCAGAATTTGGAGATCTTGTGAGTTCGTGTTGTCAGAAATATTCGCTCAAGTACTTTCTACCCTGAAGTGTTCAATTTCATTACATTTCTTGTCATGGTTACAGGCGACTGGACTGGAACTCTCTCAATGGACCTGTACCTTCCAATCTCAGCAATATTACAAGTCTCAGTGAGCTGTATGCACTCAGTAGAGGATGTACCTAATAATTCTATATCTCTATTCATCCCTTGATGTAAAAGTAGCATGCTATTGGTATTTTATTTCGAAAATAAATCTTTCTTTTTTGTTTTAGGTACTTATCCAATAATAATCTCAATGGTTCAATTCCGGACCTTGCAGGGATGAACTTGCTAACCTATGTGTAAGTCGCCGTTTAGGTTTTATAACTATGAAATATGTACTAATGCTCGTAGACTTCTCTTACGACAGATTTGTGTGTTCTCGTCGAAGAATTGCTTCATTCTATTTATTAAGAGACTCCCTTCGGCAAGGATGTAAAGATGTGATATATCTGGTTGACGTATTTTACTTTCTTATTTTATTCCTATTGTTTGCAGGGGCATGAGCAATAACAGCTTCAATGCATCAGATGTTCCACAATGGTTTACAAAGCTCCCTTTATTGAAAACAATGTACTCTCTCTCTCTCTCACCTCTCTCTCATGTGCACACACACAAATATAGTTGTATCAAGTATGAAACCCTGAGATGGAATAACATATAGTTCTCTAATGCGCCTTCCAAAGAACCTACTCCTGTTTTCTTGACTGCCACAAACATGCTTGACTTCCATTAATATGGCATAGAGCACTTAGGAAATCAATGGAATGTTGTGTTCAGGTCTTACTCAACTGTGCTTCAGTTGAATACAGTTGACTTGTTGCTAAATTGTAGGAAGATTTCCTGCTCTGAAGTCTTAGTGGAAGGGCCAGTATAGAAGTTGAACTGATTAGCCTACATAGTTGACCTAACCAAAGCCTCAAGACAACATAAATTTAGCCTGATGTATCGAATCTTAAGTAGGGGTCTTAGCACTACAGCCTACCAATCAAAGAGGCTTAGAGAAAGTGTAAGCTCTTCATTAGCTTCATGAGAGCCACAGAATACACAGCTGGAAGTCAGAGGGTCTATGTAACCCGTCTCTTTTTTCCTTATCTTTGTTGGTGAAAGGAAACAACAATTAAGCATTGGGATCTGCTATTCCAGATGCTACTTTTCCTTTACAATCCATTTATTGGACCTGGGGAATAAAATCTTATGGAGAAAATGAATTTTTTTTCTTCGCTTGTATATGCTACTGTTTTAGATTATTTTGGTAGCACACTTTGCATCTATTGAGGAAATCTACATTATAAATGTGAGCCTAAACAAAACTGGTCTGCAAATCCTGTAGAGGAAGAACTTGCTTTTAAGCGGCATATATCAAAATTTAAGGATAGTTCAAGGAAGATAACTACTTTAGTAACCTTAATCCTGGGGTTATTTGCTGCTTTAGTAATCTTTGATGGACTCTGTAACAGATATATGGAGAACACAACACTGCAAGGACAAATCCCTGTTGACTTATTCAGCCTTTCTAACTTGGAGACTATGTAAGTTCACACTTGTTCTCTCATAAAACCGGATTTAGGCAGGGGATGTTCACTCATGAAAATAATGACTTGGATTTAGGATCTACAGCATCACTCTTGCAGGGGACATTTTATTTGATCACCAATTGGTTATATATTTTGCAGAGGATTAGCCAACAATAAGCTCAATGGGATATTGGATATAGGGACCAGATATGGGAACAATTTAACCCTTGATTTAAGAAATAATTCCATCAAGGACTTCACTCAGAAAACAGGATACAACATGAATATACTGTGAGCATTTTACTTCTCTGTAATTAACCCTCTTATTAAGTTATTATGCACATTCTTCTGTCATGGAGAATAATGTTATATTATATTTTGCAGGCTTGCTGGCAACCCGATTTGTGATGGAACAGGAGCAACAGCCAAATACTGTGCAATTCAGATTTCCAATGATTCCTTCTCATCACCTCTGAAGTGTCCAGCAATGTCCTGCAATTCAGACAAAACATTAAGTCCTACATGCAAATGTTCATATCCATACACTGGGACATTACATTTCTTTTCCCAGTCCTTCTCAAATTTAGAAAACTCAAGCTACTTTACAACCCTTGCTGGCTCTATGATGTCTGCATTTCTATCCAATGGGCTTCCTGTGGATTCAGTTTCTTTAAGTGATCCAACAGTTGATGTTTATAATTATCTTCAAATTGAAGCACAAATCTTTCCTTCAACACAGGACAATTTCAATCATACATCAATTCCTTCCATTGGTTACCTGCTCAACCGGAATCCTTTCCAACTCCAATATTTTGGACCCTTTTTCTTTACTTCTGAAAGTTATTGTTGCTTTGCAGGTAACTAAACATTGTTTAAGCACAAAAACAATCTTTTCTCTTCCTGTTCTCAAATTCTTTTCTGGATAGATTTGCAATTCTTATCTAGCTTAACACCTTTGCTTATTTTTGTAATTTAGATGGAAAGAAGAAGTCATCATCACATACTGGTATCATCATTGGAGTATCAGTTGGTTGTGTAGTGCTTGTTCTCTTAACACTTTGTGCTGGCCTTTATGCTTTTCACCAGAGAAAGATGGCAAAAAGAGCTGGTCATAGCAGTAACCCTTTTGGTAAGATCAGTTTTTCTTAGATCTGCACCATTTTATCTACATTATTGTTTTTTAGCTTTTAAGTGGTGTTAATTTTCCCTCTCAATGATGACTTCATGTGAATACAGAATCTTGGGACCGTGATACGAGTGGTGCTGTGCCACAACTTAAAGGAGCAAGATGGTTCTCATTTGAAGAGATTAGGAAGTGCACAAACAATTTTTCAGAATCTAACTGCATTGGATCTGGGGGCTATGGGAAGGTTTATGATTTCTCTCTTTCTTTCTCTTCCTGCTATTAAGTTCAGCACATATTTAGTTTACTTAAGGTCTTAATTTTCCTTTACCCCATACCAATGGATGAACAACATATTGTCCATCTTATGATATGGTGGCATAAATTTGCTTTAACTACCATTTTGAATGCAATAATGGTCACAAGCTCTTGACTTGTTTGGTCTTTGCTCCAACTAAGGGTGGGCGTGGTATGTTTTTTTGAAGTTTTTGGTATTTGGTATTTATAAGAAGAATACCGAAATACCTGATCCCATATCGAAGTACATTGTTACATGTGCAACTTATATATCTTATATAATACTAGCAAATATATAAAATAGTATTAGTACAAAACTAATTATTCAGACGTCGGAACTTCGTAAACCCTATCCAGATTAAAATGTCCTTTTTGTATAATTGATTAACGAAGGGAATTTCATGTTTGTACTTTCTTTTCAGTATTTCTACATGTGTAAGGTGATAGTATGGTATAATTGAGATGGTTTTAATAAAAGCCGAAGTCATAATTATGAGTACATGTAAGTTGAAATCAAATAAACTATGGTTACAGATTTACCGTACTTAAAAATACCGAAATCCAACTTAAAATACCGAACCATACCGAATTAATTTGGTATGGTAATGGTCTAGTATTTTAAAAACTGAAATTACCGAACCGATGTTTTTAATATAGTACCATGCTCACCCCTAGCTAAACCTGTAGATTTTTTTAGACACTAAGTTAGGACATTTAGACATCTGGTACAAATCAATGCGCAGGTGACAAGGAAATTTTTTGAATGCAGTAATTATATGTCAATATGGCATTAGCATCTTGCACATGGGATCACAAAACTTCATCTACAGATTCACATGCTTTAAAGAAAAGAACGCCTTGCCTGTATGGTGAAATAGGTAAAAGTGTTTAAATGAATGAAGCAATCTACACAACTAACTCTTTGTATCTTATCAATTTAAAAACATTTCCCCATTTTTCACCTCTAGGAGCGATTATGAACTAAAGTAGTGTAGGATTTATTTAGGTGCTTAGGATATTGCAAACTCAACAACAACAACAACATACCCAGTGGAATCCCACAAGTGACGTCTGGGGAGGGTAAAATATACGCAGACCTTACCACGAGGTAGAGAGGTTGTTTCCTGGAAACCCTCGTCTCGATAACCCATAAGCAGAATAAACTAGATATGGAAAAGAGGTAAAGGAAAAGAAAAAGAAAAAAAGGAAGAACGACTAATAACGAAAAGCACATGATAGTATGTAAATACGATAAAATTAACATATTTAAGACAGATACTGACAACACAAGATATAAAGACCCGACTAATCCAACTACCCTACTATACCCCAAGGCCAGACATCAACCTATTCCTACTAGCCTATTATCCTGTTACTCTAATTCGCGACCTCCACTCCTTTCTATCTAAGGATATTGCAAACTCAAAATGAAATATTACTGCAAGGTAGTATTTCTTGGTGTGAAAAGCCAAAGGCAATAAGGAAATAAGTCTCTTGGTTCATTGGTTTACTTCTTTTATAAGGTTCAGCTGCTGAAATAGTCATTTCACGCACCTATATGTTTTACCCCTGCCTCATTTGTGTTATTTACCAGCAACTTAGGAGATACAAGAAATTGCTGAGGCATTTCTAATTGAACTACATTGTTATTATTCACTGATAGCTGATGTTCAGTTATCTAGGACTATATCATGATTTTTGGGCATGACTGACATATGCATTGCATGGTACAATATTACTGCATCTTTCACACTTCTTTTGCTAATTTATTCATAGCATGTCAAATTTTCTAGACTGATACATGTAGCATCAACAGGTCTACAAAGGAACTCTTACTGCTGGGGAGGTAGTTGCAATTAAAAGAGCACAACATGGATCAATGCAGGGGGCTTTTGAGTTCAAAACAGAGATTGAGCTATTGTCAAGGATACATCACAAGAATGTTGTAAGCCTGGTTGGATTTTGTTATGAGCAAGGTGAACAAATGCTGGTTTATGAGTACATTCCAAAGGGTACTCTAAGGGAAAGTCTCTCAGGTAAAATATTTTTCTGCATTCATCATTCCATATGTTTGCTTAAGAGGAAGCAGATGCTAACTCCAGTCCAATCTGGCAAATAAGAAAGATTGGAATTTCTTCACTAAAACAATATCGATCTATCCACTGAACAGCCTGTTTATACAGTGGAAAGTGTTCTATTTACGTTGGTGTAAAATTGAATTCATTATATTGCTTCAGCTCATTTGCAAATTTAATTTGATTATTCTTATCTGCATATGGCTCGTGCAGTCAAGCCAAAATTCCAATTGGAGTGGACAAGTAGACTTAGGATAGCCCTTGATGCTGCTAGAGGTTTAGCATACTTGCATGAGCTTGCAGATCCTCCCATAATACACAGAGATGTTAAGTCAAATAACATCTTGCTGGATGACCATTTAACTGCAAAAGTTGCTGATTTTGGCCTATCAAAACTTTTGAGAGATGGCGACAAGGGCCATGTCACCACTCAAGTCAAAGGTACATTGGTGAGTATTACAACCTTAAACCTTGATGGATCAATTTGAGCTGTCTTATAATTCTTATGGATTTGTGTATATCAAACTCTAAACTTGAAGGCGATTGGTATAGTGTTAAGGCTAATTTTCTTTATCATGAATGACTGAACAACATGAAGAAAGATGATTACAATTAAAGATTAGTCACCACGTGTTATTCATTGCTTAACACGGCGATATATGCAAATTTCGATTTCAAAGAACATTTGATATTTCCATAATGCACCATCCATACTGCTTTGAAGTCCCATTTTCTAAGAATGTTTCTTTATAGGGGTACTTGGATCCTGAATATTACATGAGCCAACAGTTGACTGAGAAAAGTGATGTATATAGCTTTGGAGTGGTGCTGCTCGAGCTGATAACTGCAAGAGCTCCAATAGAACGAGGAAAACACATCGTGAGACTGGTTACAGAGACCACATATGATTCAAAAGATAACAGCAAACTCTACCAATTAATTGATCCAAGAATGGGTCCAGGTTCAAAACTTGAAGGTGTTGATAGATTATTCACATTGGCAATGAGATGTGTTAATGAATCTGGGGCTGACAGGCCTTCCATGGGAGAGGCTGTGAAAGAAATTGAGAGTATACTTGAACTGGCCAGCTTGAGCAAATACACTGAAGACGACCTCACTTCGTCTAGCTATGAGGACACAACTCAAGTCAGTCTTGACAATTTTTATAATGACAAGGCTTTTGCTTATAGTGGTAAATTTCCTTCTGGAGGCATGAAAACCACTTATTGAATCTAGTAAGGACTAATAACTGTGATTTACATTTGTTTGTTATATTGAGCATATATCTATGAATATCATTTTGTTTGATTGTTTGTTACTAGTGATTCTTCTGTTCTAATACTAGTTATATCTGAAGTCAGAATGACAGATAGCTTCTCAAGATCGAGTGATTTTCGAATTGATATTTGATTGAAATGAAGTTAAATCATACTGTACAGGACTACAGATGAATTTTATAGCTCAAAACTCAAAACGGTAACAAATAAAGAGTTCTCTTGTTACACTGACCTTTGCAGCTATGTCAACAAGCGCATCAAATTTAGAACCTTTGCGCATGAGGTTTTGACTGGCAACACATTTCTGATCAAATGGTTTTCATATTAGGCAACCATCCTTGTGGAATTTTAACATTATGAGTTGTACTCCCTCTGTTCCAAAATACTTGTCACAATTTTCTTTAATCGAATCCGCATATTAGCAGGGGATGTTATTAACTCTTAACCTCTAAAGTTTAAACCGAAGCTTCACCCGAAAGCAATTTGAGGTAACGGAACCTAATGATATAAACTTTGACCAACATTTCAAGATGTATTTTGAGAAAAAAAAAATTTATACTACTTTCTATACCCTTTTTGAAAATCTAAAATTTAATTAATGACATCAAATTAATCTAATCAAATTGACTTGTGAGTGGCGAAATATGACAATTACATTCGAAAATTAATCAAATTGACTCGTGAGCAACAAAATGTGACAATTATTTTGAAATGCCCGAAACTCCATGGTCCATTACAACTTCATTGGCTTTGCTTGGAGTTAAAACCCAGGAACTCCGCGGTCCATTACAATTTCATTATCCCTTGGTTACATCCTTAAATGCTTAGGCATAATACATAAACAGATACACTATCTTATCGTCAAGTGATAATTCATTTCGTGTTAGTTATAACTTACAAAATAATCATATCATCTCTGTAAATTTAAACTAGAGGATATAAATTGATGGTTCCTTCCTTCCCAATTTGGTGGCAAGTTTTTTTGCGAGCAAAAAGTGCATTGGCTGTCCCTTAGATGAACCAACAAACATTGGTGGAGAGCCTCCAACAATTCCGTCACATTTTGAGAACATGCATAGCCCAGAGAGACCTCTTCACTGGCAAATCTCTGCATACCCTTTACATCAAATCACTCATTCCTCCGTCTACTTACTTCTCCAACCATTTCATCCTTCTCTACTCCAAGTGTGGCCTGCTTACCACTGCTCGCAGGGCTTTTGAAGCCACCCCTGAACCCAATGTCTTCTCTTTCAATGCTATCCTCAATGCCTATGCCAAAGAAGCGCAGCCCCAACTTGCCCACCAGCTGTTTGATAAAATCCCCCAACCAGATATTGTTTCTTACAACACCCTTATCTCTGCTTATGCTGATCTTGGTTACACCCTGCCTGCTCTTCGACTCTTTCTTGAATTGAAGGACACGGGTCTTGCTATGGATGGGTTTACTCTTTCTGCTGCTATCACTGCTGCTAATGACAATGTTGATTTCATTACTCAGCTTCATTCCTTGTCTATATCTTCTGGGCTCAACTCTTATGCCTCTGTTAACAATACTCTCATCACGTATTATGGCAAAAATAGGCTTCTTGATTATGCACAAGGGGTTTTCGTGTCAATGGGTGAGATAAAAGATGAAGTTTCTTGGAACTCGATGATTGTTGCTTATGGGCAGCATAGGGAAGGGACGAAGGCGTTGGCTTTGTATAAAGAAATGGAACTTAGGGACTTATATTTAGACATGTTTACTTTGGCAAGTGTATTGACAGCGCTTACGTCCATGGAGGACTTGCGTGGTGGGCTTCAGTTTCATGGTAGGTTAATCAGAATGGGCTTTCACGAGAATCCACATGTTGGAAGTGGGCTGATTGATTTGTACTCAAAATGTAGTGGTGGTATATCAGAATGCAAAAAAGTATTTCAGGAAATTCCTTATCCTGACTTGGTCCTTTGGAATACTATGATTTCTGGATATTCTCAGTCTGAATTGTGTGAAGAAGCTGTTACCTGTTTTAGACAAATGCAGCTTGCTGGCCATCAACCTGATGATTGCAGCTTTGTTTGTGTGATTAGTGCATCTTCTAACTTGTCATCGCCATCACAAGGTAAACAGATTCACTGTTTGGCAATAAAATCTAGCATTCCGTCCAATCGAATCTCAGTAAACAATGCTCTCATTGCCATGTATTCAAAATGTGGAAATCTGCAAGATGCAAGACTACTTTTTGATAGAATGCCTGAGTATAATGCTGTCACTTTAAACTCTATGATAGCAGGCTATGCTCAGCATGGGCATGGAGCAGAGTCGCTGTTACTATTTGCATGGATGCTTGAAAGAAATATGACACCAACAAATGTAACATTTGTCTCTGTCCTATCTTCATGCGCACATACTGGAAAAGTCGAGGAAGGAAAGAAGTATTTTGGTTTAATGACTGATAAATTTGGGATAAAACCGGAGGCTGAGCACTATTTATGCATGATTGATCTTTTGGGTCGAGCAGGAAAACTTGAGGAAGCAGAGAGACTAATTGAAACAATGCCATATAATCCTGGTACAATCGGCTGGGGCTCATTACTTAGGGCATGCCGAACACATGGTAATATAGATCTAGCAACCAAGGCAGCTAACCAGTGTGTTCAGCAGGATCCGTCAAATGCGGCACCGTATGTCATGCTTGCGCACATGAATGCTCATCTTGGCAGATGGGAAAAGGTAGCATCGATTAGAAAAGAAATGCGAGACAAGGGAGTGAGAAAGCAAGTGGGTTGTAGTTGGATTGAGGTGGCCAAGAGGGTTCATGTCTTTGTGGCAGAAGATAGTTCTCATCCGATGATCAAGTTGGTTTATAAATTCTGGGAAGAGATGTCAAAGAAGATGAAGCAAGAAGGGTATTCTCCGGATTTGAGGTGGGCTCTGATGAGAGATGATGGAACAAGGCTGGAGGAGAAAGAGAGAAGCTTATGGCATCACAGCGAAAAGCTGGCAGTTGCTTTTGGGCTTTTATCGACCAAAGATGGTGAACCTATTCTTATCATAAAGAATTTGAGAATATGTGGTGATTGTCATGATGCAATTAAGTTTCTATCTGGTATGACAGGAAGAGAGATTACAGTAAGGGATTGCCACAGGTTTCATTGCTTCAAAGGTGGGGCATGTTCTTGTGGGGATTACTGGTGATAGCAGATAAGTTTAGCAATCAGATTGCTAATCTGATACCAGTCAATTCATTTGATTGCCATGGGCTATGGAGAGTGAAATTGTGAATGTCTTCAGCATACTTTGAGTTAGTAAGATGGAGTAAATTTTGTAGTAAAGAGTTCACAGCATGCAACATGCTGTTTTTTTTTGGATGGGATTATTGAGACTTAATCCATTTTTGATCTTATACGTTTAATGCTCTACATGATGTTAGATCTAGTAAGAAGTTCTAATCATTTGCAACATATGTCATTATGTGAGTAGGGGTATGAAGATGACAACCTCTTGTTCATTCACTGCAAGGTTAATTATAAAGCAACTATGGAGTGTGACGTTACATCTTAAAGAGGTGAAATGGTGCTCGCCTGAAATAGCACAAGAACCCTACAAAATAAAGGAAGCAGCAAGAAGCTCAGTGTGCGCAACACAATCCCAGCAAGCATATGATGAGTCATATGGAGAAATAGAAATCATAAAGCTTGAAGGTGGTTGGATATCAACAAGGGTAATATTCTTGACCATGAATACCATTTTCTAAGAATCTTTGTTTGTAGGGGTACTGGGATCCTGAATATTACATGAGCCAACGGCTTACCGAGAAAACTGATGTATATAGCTTTGGAGTGGCATTGCTAGAGCTTATTACTGCAAGAGCTCCAACTGAACGAGGAAAACACATCGTGAGACTGGTTGCAGAGACTATATACAATTCAAAAGATAACACCATACTCTTACCAATTAATAAATCCCAGAATAGGTCCAGGTTCAAAGAAGGTGCTGATAAACTATTTACATTGGCAATGAGAATTGAGATGTGTTGATGAATCTGGGGGCTGAGAGGCCTGAGTTAGGCTGTGAAAGAAATTGAGAGTACCCTTGACTTGGCCAGCTTGAACAAGAATACTGAAGAAGAGCTCACTTAAACTAGCTATGAGGACACAATTCAAGTCATTCTTGACAATTTTGAAATGACAAAGCTTTTGATTACAGTAGTAAATTTCCTTCTGGTGGCATGAACACCACTAACTGAAGTGACAAGGCTAACACACTCTACCAAATTTTAAATGACAAGGCTAATGCATGCGTTATTTTTTCTAATCAACTAAATGACCCGTAAGGGGTATAACTATGATTTACATTTGTTTGTTATATTGAGTATTAGTGATCTTGAGATCAAGTCATCATTGTATCAATATTTGTCAAGTTAGATCATACTGTACAGGACCACAGATCAATTCTGCAACTCAAAACCTGGAACTGTAACAACTCCAGATTTCTCTTGTTACACTTACCTCAGTACAAAAACTTTAAGAGCTTTGGTCTTGGACTACGGAGATTGTTTTCAAGCATTGCATAATTAGTTTTAATATTAGACAAACATCATTTGATTGAAATTTTGTGCTATTTGCTGCATTTTTATAAGGTAAAATTACACTGGGAGACACTAAACTTAAAAAATTATAAAAAAGTAGCCCTCGTTGTATAGACATGTATAGTCGGTGTATATTTTTGTATCATAATGTATATTTTGTGTATAACCCATGTATAAGTA